>VDFB02098727.1:0-17405 GCA_007258455.2 Sequoia sempervirens
TGTTTTTTCATTCAAGTAACATGCCTTAGAAATAAATGAGGCTTACATATTTTATCGTTTGTATTCAATTAGGCCATTTATATTAAATGGTTTAAGGGTATTTCCTAAACATGTATCTTACATTTTGAAATTACAAATCTAATGTAGGTTCACTTATCTTAGAGATCATGGATCAATTCAATAATATTTGTAATCCACCTCCACACCCTCCATCTCCACCACCTTCACCTTCACCTCCACCCACTCCACATCATAACCCTCCACCTCCACCACCTAAAACCGATGGTGCTCGCTTGCAAGAAAAAATTAATTTTGATGTTAGAAGTATCCAGGATCAAATCAACATTATTCAAAATGAAGAATGTATTGCACTACCTTTCAGGATGTTTGCATCTAGGATGAAAACCATTATTGATGATGTCAAGGGCTATGGATGGGATCTTAAGATGAGCATTGACAATGGCTAAGGAGGAGAGGGAGAGGCTTGATTGAAAACACAAAAGTGAAGAGATCTGGTAAAGAGAGCCACAATAGTTTCTAGAAATTAAGACAATGATCTTAAATAGTTATGAATTTATGAATTTGGTGAACGATGAATATTTTGTGTGATGAATTTATAAATTTGGTTGGATGGATATTTTTAGTGACATGAATTTATGATTTTGGTTCTAGATGGATATTTTTAGTGACGTGAATTTATGATTTTAGTTCTAGATGGATATTTTTAGTGACATGAATTTATGAATTTGGTGGAATTTATGAACTTATAATGATGAATTTATAATAGTATATATTTTATGACTATCTACTAGATCATGATTTCTCCTGTTGGAAAATTGTAATATATACATGCGTTAGACATAAAATGAGCTTTTTGTGAATGTTTCAATTTTATTGTTTAGTATGTACACATGTATTAAAATTGCATAGAGTTCATAAATTTTGAAATTTGTATGTATGCACATGTAGTTTAGTTTAATGATGTATGCATGAAAATTATACATTGCATTTTTTATTTTAAATGTATGTACATGTTAAATTTTGAATTTTGTATGCACATGCTCAAGTTCAATCAATGTATATGTGTGTTTCAATTTTATATGATCTTAATATATGTATGCACATCCTATTTAAACAAATTTGCATGTGCGTTTCAAATTTAACTTTATCTTGTAATAAGATTGTATGTTGATTTTGTAAAATTTAATGCAGGTGCACACTTATATCTTATATCATGGATGGTTTTAACATTGATGATATCATCAATCCACCACCTCAGCCACAACACCTCCACCTCCCCCTCCACCTAATATGCCATTGTTGAACTTCTCTTTTGTTATTTGTCCTTGATGTCAAAACTATGATTTGGTTTGGCATCTTGGTGTTTGGTTGTCATTGGAATTATTGTTTACATTTAGATGGTTTCAGTTGGTTTTGGTATTCAATACTTATTCATGGACAATATTGTGTTCGTTATTATTCAGTTTTAGTTTTTTGTGTACTGATGCCTCGAGTTCCATGTGCAGATAGATGGCATTCACAGGGTTATGTTTTCAAGTGTTTGTGATGTTCAGTTCAAAGTGAAGGTTCTTCATTTCAAATGTGAAAATATATCTTTTTTTTTTTTTTTATATTGTGACATTGTAGTTGCATATATCCCTTCACATGGTATTCAACTTGCTTGCTCTATTGGCAAATACAGTCATAGTCATATGATATCACTATTAGGTTTCATTGTTATGATCACTTTACATGAGTTATTTCACTTTAGTGATACATCATATTGGTATATACATAGTGCTTATGAAAAATTCATAATGCTTTTACTCAGCATTATTAAGTACATTTGATATAGTGATCAATCCTACATTGGTACTAACACTTAGCACTTTGATCACTTATGGTTTTGAGCTTGGTTTGGATTAGCACATTTTATAACACGTTCATAGTGCTATCGGGTTTCTATTGCTCATATTATTGTTTGTTTTTTAAAGTGCATTGTTTTGGCACTTAAGGCCGACAACATTCACATTATTATCGGGCTCATTCTTTTGCGTGTATAGTCGGTGTATGCATACACATATTTCATTTGATTTGACATTGGCAAATGATAACTCACGTGAATGTGAGTTGGCAACGACATTTATTATGGTATTTTGAATTCACATGGGCAACAAAATGTTGTGTTGACACGATGACTTGGACAACACGCGTGACTTATGATTTGGCACTCATTTAATGCATCATTGTGTCGGGTATACATGGATTCCAAAATGATTGTGATTTGATTTATGGATTTCAAATTTCATTCATTCTATTTTGAGGTTTCGATGAAAAGTGGAAATAGGGAAAAGCAAATGTTTTTTTGGTTTCACAAGCCTTGGTAGAACCCTAGCCGCCATGATACACTTTCAGTTACAATCCAAGCTTGATAATGGAGGCATTTCGAGTTGGTTTTTTTATTTGTTTGGTATGTTAGAGTATGGAGGATGGTGGTCTCTATGGTGGACTTTCCATGAGATGGTAGTGGAGATTTGTGTAAGTTTGTTGAAGATCTTCAGGGATTTTGTCTATAGGATAAGCCACCGTAAAAGGTAAATTTTACACATTGTTTTTCATCTTTTTCAAAAGTAATCTCATTGGTAAAATCAAGAGGCTCCGAATCAGTTAAGGCATATGGTGAAAAAAAGTTTTTCCTTCAGTTCATTTTTCAAAATGGAAAGTTGTTTCTTAATTAGAAAATTGTAAAGATATTAAAAGAGAAAAGGTAGTTATTATTTTTCAAAGAGATTGAAAAAGGTAATTGGCAACTAAATTTTTCAATTTCAAAACCTTAACTCGAGGGTTTTCACTTGGATTGAGGGTTTTTCATTTCAGTTACAAGGGTTTCATTTTATTTTGTGCTCTATATAAACATGACTTTAAGCCATTGTTCAGATTGGGATGTATAAGGAAAATTCAGAGCATTTGTTGGTCATATTATTGTTATATCTGCAATATTTGAGAAGAGGAAAGAGGGTTTTATTTTGTGAAATCTCTGGTTCTTATAATAGAGATATCATTTAGATTTATGAGAAATTATTGTGGTACTATTATGAATAGTACATATTGTAGATGAAATCTTTGAAATTCTTTTATGTTTATGTATTCATTAGTGATTTTGGGACTGCAAATAAAGTGCAGTTGTAAGGTCATTAGTGTGTGCATTTTTAGACAGTGATTTTGTAAAAGAGTTGGTACTCCTACTGAAGTTGGTGCTTTAGAATTTAGGTGGAGTTGGTGCTCCTATGAAGTTTGTGCTTCAGAAACTTGTTATAGGATTGGCGCTCTTTGATTAGTTAAAAGGAATTTTTAGCGAGTGGTTTTTTATACCCCATGAGGGTTTTTCCACTTAGGAAATCTTTGTGTTATGTGTTACTATTTGTCTCTCTCATTATGTTTCATATTGATGTAAGTCAATTCTCTGATACTTTAAAATGTTCAAGTTGGTTATGCAAATTTAATGTGTGTAAATTTGATGCAAAAATTCTTTCATAGAGCAAATTGAAATCTGCATTTTGTACTCCATATGTGAATGTTTTCAAAGTTATGTTTTGTGAAGTCTTTAATTTTTGTTTTGAAAAGCACAACAAGATTGTTCATAAAGTTTAGTTGAACATATCATATAGTGCTTTTAATAAGTGTTATATGTGAAGTCAAGGTTCAAGTTTCACATGTACAAGCAAAGTTGCATTGAGTTAAGATTCAAACAAAATCTATCATATTGTGTTAAAGGTTAAAAAGTTTAATTTATGCTTTAAGAGTTAGAATTTGTATCACTCTGATTCACCCCCCCCTCTCAGAGTGAATCCACTTCCAACAACCACCTCCAACACCTGTTGCATCTGATGAGGCTCGCTTGCAAGCACGCATAAATGATCAGGTTGCATCCATACAAAATCAAATCAATGCTATGTAGAGTCAAGAATTGATTCCACCACATGTGAGATCTTTTGCATCTACAATGCAAAAAGTTGTGGATGCCATTAGGACCATTGATTCTGATCTAGATAGGCATCGACGAGACAAAGAACATATGAGACAATTTTATGCTGATAGTCTCTCTTATAAACAAATTTTAGACCTTAAAATAACGAAAGCCCACCTAGCCCCCTACTTTCTCAACCCCGTTACTCGACAACCCATTCCTCCCAACAAATCTAAAATATCCATGAGGTGGTGCATACATCCACAGATGAGTGTACATTTTTGGGATCGATGGTATATGATTTTTGATAGTCCCCCACATGCTAATTGGGAGTGCCCATTGTATTTTTTGAGGAAACTGTATGTAGAGTTTTTTATGAGGAAAAATCCCAATTATTTTGATTTTATATCATTTCAGAGTGTTGGTGGCGGCATGCCACAATAGAGGTTAGGGGAAAGGGTTGATTCCCAACGCCCTGTGCATGCACAACCCCTTGTTGTTGCTCTTGGTCCTCCCATTCCCACACTTGTGCATCATCGAGCTGTGGTCTCGACATTAGGTTCCCTTAGTACACTCGCAAGAGACCTTGATCAACATGCTTCTGCGATAGCGGGTGGGGAGCATAGAGATGATGATGATGGAGGAGTGTTTTATGGAGCTAGTCAGAGTACCACTCTAGGAGTGTTGAGGCTCGTCCCACATGTATGTACTAGTTTCCATCAAGTATGCTATGGCCCTAATCAGGCCACACCTAGTTCGGGTGGACATGGAGTTTCTGGTGGTTCATCTGGTCGCATCAGTTCATTTGTAGAGTTTCTTACAGCAGACCATCACCCTGAGGACACTGCAACACAAGTATAAATATGCATCTACACATTCATTTTATAAGAATTTTGATGAATGTAAATATCAAAGAAAATTTTGTAATACATTTTAACAATCAAACTGTGTGGTGTACATATGACACTAATGATGGGGCAATCATTCATTCCACGAGTACATACATCGACACCAGTCCTACTCGACAACCCTTATGGGGTATTTTGATTTCAATTTTTTAAATTATATATGAAATGATTTTAAACTTGAGTTTTAAATTTATAATTGAATCACATATATGTTTGAAATATTTATGTTGGTTTAGGCGAGTCAATCGGCTTCCACGTCGATTCCACCCGAGGGGTTGTTGAGCACTCCTCCACTATCGGGCATCATAGATCAGGGGCATTTACATTTATATTGTAAATTGTTTAACTTACATTAGTATAGTTACAATTATGAATTTTGAATTCACTATATATGAAATGTGCATGTACACTTGTAAATATTATAAGTGTTAAATGTCTACATGTATGTCTAGGTTGATACCACAATGAGAATGGGCATCGGGCAAACATTAGATGTTGCGGCTACTCGTGAGGCCTCTGATTTTTAGGCTGTTTAAAAAAAATTCTACACAAAATGTGCAAACTTGAATATATATATATATATATATATATATATATATATATATATATATATATATTTTAACCTAATTCAAGTATACATGCTTTAATTTTGATCTTGTAGGAATTTGTTAGTGCGACTTTCAGCCCTGACCCATACATCGTTACACCTCCAGGAGGACATGCAAAGCAGGCTCCAGATCAAATGGTAATTTAAATTTTTTATTATATTTAAAGTCAATTATAAATTATATATTCTGAATATAACTTTAATTTTAAATTTCAAATTGAATATATATATATATATAATATGATCTAATACATGTTTAAAATTATTTTTCTTTTATAGCATGAGACACATCTTATAGTTGAGCATGTACAAACAAGTCCTGGAGAAGAGGGTGCACAACCTTAGAATACGGTACAATTAAAATATGATAAATTGTAAATTAAATTGAATTAACTCATTTTTAATTGTAGACTTTTACATCTAATTTCAACTTTCTTTGTCTTGTTTATGTAGAGTGATTCAGAGAATTTAGAGGTTGCTTCAGGTGCACCAGAGCATCCAGACCCAGATATGATGGTAATTTAATTTTATGATGAATTATAAATTAAATTGTCATTAAATCATTTTTCATTGTCTTAAATCTGATTTCATCTTTCTCTTGTACAGAGTGTTTCCGGTCATCCACATAGTCAACATGGTGTGAAGAGGTCTCTTGATTATAGAGACAATACATGACCTAGAAACATGATTTTATGAGTTATAATTGTTTATTTCATGGACTATATTTCTGGTTTCTCATGTACTCTATTGGACTTTATATTTCATGGCTCAAGTACTTAGTTGGACTTTAGTTCATGGGTTGTACTCTGATGGACTTTATTTCATGCGCTTAATATATTGGTTTCATGCACTTAATATGTTTACATAAATTATGGACTTTATTATTGTTTGAAATTTTAATTTACATATGTACATTTATGCATTTTATGTTCATAGTCAAGACATTAATATAGGACATTAATGTGAAATTAAATATAAATATGAAATTAAAGTTGAAATTAATAGGACATTTCAATATTTATACTTTTCAAATTTAGTGATCTCATACATGATATATACATCCAATAATTAGCGATAATTAGTCAATAAATCATAATTTACAAACAAAAGCAATTCGTTTATATACCAGAAAGGATAAAATTTTAAGAAATAAAAAATACCATACAAGATTAGAGAACAAAAGTATTAATAAATTCTATAAATAATAGCATCCAACACTAATTTATAAGCTGTCAAAACAAATAATGGCATCCAATACTACTTTATAGGCTGTCAAAACAAATAATGGCATCCAATACTATAACAATGTGAATCATACCTATGAGGAATTAGGACTACATGAACAAAATATCTTAGAAGCAATGAAGATGGTTGACAATCTTAAACTGCAAGGTATCAGTTATTCAACAATCAAAGAATCCAAATATGTCAATGATACCTCCATAATACCAAGGGAAACTTTACCTAATGCAAACATCAACATGGAAGTTATGAAGAGTCCTTATAATGAAACTGTTGCTAGCACTTCAACCATTCGTGTTATTAATCATCATCCTCACATCTTTCCATCATTAATTGGGACCAACAAAAAGAGAAAAGTATATATAAAAAAAGAGAGCATGTGATTGAAGCTAAAGAATCACCAAAACAAAATGGACAAATAAAATTCAAACATGGATGCCAAATAAAAATAAAGTAAAATATCCCTATTAAACTCCATTAGTCAAAGAAACTATGAGGCAAAATAAAAGAGGGAGTTTCATCCATCAAAGATGTGTACTGATGGGAAATAAAGCTTCAAGAGAGACATGTACAAAGCATATGAAGAATTTGGTCCTAATTCCACTTAGAATTCCATATCCAACTTTCATTGCTCACCTTCCCAAGTTTGGAGAATCAAAGATCCATCATCCAAACTATCAACCAAACAAACTACATCTCATTTTCCTCATCGCATTCCACCATCCACCTCGAAATCAATGATATCCACATCTCGCATTGACTGTGTCTTGGTAGTAAATATTTATCTTATAAGGACTCTAAGGTCACTCTATTGCGATGCACACATCTAGGTGAGGTTAACTCCAGTATCAACAAAGGATACTTGAGAAAATTCAAGGGTTACATTCAAGTGCCCACATCTTGGAGAAGAAAATCCTTCAAGAAGGATACCATTGGCATATCATGACAGTAACTAGTACCATCTATATCAACACCACCAGGTGGTTCGATATGATTTAAGCATTCAAAATTTAAAAATAAAAATAAAAATCATAAAAATAGGAAAACAATAAAGAGAAAAATCGTCCTTCGATGAAAACCACTTTAGTGGTGCTTTGGGAAAGTACCATAATGAAAACCTAGCAAAAAGGCATCATGAGTGGAATCGAGCATCTACGTGTGCCATTCCAAGTGGAAGCATCTTATCCATTTTATCCATAATTAATCCACAATCCATCAATCCAATCCATTTTCAGCCAAATCCAAACTATCTTTATCTTGACAAAGATTTGGGGTACACTTCACACTTGCTTATGGTACAATCTTGGCATGGGTCATTATCATTGATCCTATCTTATCCTATGCCATACCATATCTTGGAAAATCTAGCATCATCTGATCCATTATCCAAATGAACATCCTCTATCTAAACATGTTATCCTATCACAAGATAATGCTTGACACCCTTTTCCATATCCATGCATCACCCTGATCTATGCATTCACTCATAGCATTCCATACATTTCTAGACATTGAGGGTAGATACTTACATCTTGCTTTGGGAATAAATCTTGATCTATGTCCTCTAGCTCATGTTGTGATCTAAACAGTTGCAAATGTGAAATCAAAGCATTTAGAACGTTCAAAAGAAAATATCCAAAATCACAATCATCACATACTTCGATGAATATGATGTTCCCTATCAACTATATCTTTTATCAAACATCAATAATTGATCAAAATAATCTATATCGGTTGTGTCTAGCTTATGCATCAATGCCATATCAAATCATTCAAACAAATTTTGTTTCAAGCTTGGCTACAAAATCTTGATCTATCTTATCCTTGATCAATCCATCATCATCTCAGGATGTATCCTTCACAATCCTCATGTTCTTATCTTGACAACACTATCCTTGCATTGTCCTGTGTCCTCAATAATGTTATCACTATCAACAATCAAATCAATCGATCCTAGCTTGGCTATCAACAAGATCCCAAAAAGGTCATTGATATTGTTGCATATTCATATCTACTTGTCAACATCATCCAAAAAATCCTCAAAAAACATCAAATAACTTTAAAAAACCCAAAACATCAAAACATGCAAAAATCTCAAAAAAATCCAAATATTTGAAAAACATAAAAAGCCTTAAAACATTTGAAAAGAAAAAAAGCATCCAAGTATTCTCAAAAACCAAAAATAGCCTCAAAATATTTTAAAATATCATAAACATTGAAATATTCCAAAAAGAAACAAAATCATCCATCACATCTCACTTTCATTTGCAATAAATTTTTATCAATAATAAAGCACATCATCCTCACCTTTGGTAAAAAAAAGGAACAAGTACAACACTTAAATTAAAACACAAGCTTTCATACAAAATCATGTCTTGATCATTGTCAAACATGTCAAGTAAACCCTCATATCAATTACCTATCAAACATTAAAACAAATCAAAATCCAATGCATGTCTTATGGATAGATCTTTCCTCCAATGGACATCATTTCGGATATCAACCAAAACACCTCTCTTTGGCAAGAGATATGATGATATTGACATTTTTATTTTGATCTATTCTTTGATTTATCTTATTGTTCTATTCCAATGATCTCTCAGTGATGTCTTAAATAATTTAGAGAGAGAGGAATGGGGCATGCGTCATTACTTTTGTCTACTTTGCTTGTTGGATTTTTTTTGTAATATGACCTTGGAAAATACTTGTCTTGTGTGTGTAGGAATAGTCTCAGGTAATATAATGGCCAGGACATATAAGGTTCTTCATACTGGTCTTTTGTTTATTAGTCTCTTTACTTCAATGGATTCATTCTTTCACATGATCAAAGAAGGTTTCCTTATGTCAGGTATGAGAAACAATACTCCTATCTATTTGCAGAGTCAAAGTCCATGCATTAGATACAAAGCCATACTAGTTCTTCATACCTTTGTGCATCGTTTCTACTTACTACATCAAATAAGGATTGATATAATGAAATTACACATAATATAAAAAGAAAAAGCAAAATCATCTATCCCATCTCATTACATATCCAATAAAATCTTGGAATCCATCCTAATAATCATAGGTTTATTGGTATCTTGACCAACGCCATCTTATTCTACTCAATTATAATCATTTTATCTAATCATCTCATTCTATTTCTTTCTTCTATCTTTACTAACATTTCTATCTAGGTATCAAATATGTGTGATATACATCAAAATATACAGGAGGTTATCAAAATTTGTCTACATCGAACATCTGAGCTTCATAGGACTTGTTTTTCATTCTCTTCTCAACAAAACCACTCTTATAACCTTGTCACATTCTCGACCCAAAAATATTTTTCTTGGTCGATCTCTCGAGGGGGTAGCAAACCAACATTCCTTCACCTGTTGGGGCATAGTGGGGCAACAGGTAAAGTTAGAATTTTTTATTTTATTTTAGCAACATCAATTATTTGAAACAACACAACGTGGGTACATTGCTTTAAAGAGGGGCAAAATGTAGACACCTAAAAATTTCTTAAGCATATCACACATCTTGATTCCACTTACACCATTTTCTTCATTATCACCTATTCTCCTATTTAATTAAATAACTTTCAATTATTTAGTTAAATTAACTTAATTCTCCTATTAATTGAATAATTAAGGTTATTTGATTAATTCATTATTTTCATACTAATAATCCCTCTTGATTAAATAATTCCTAATTATTTAATTAAAGATATTAATTCTTCCAACTTTCACAATTAATTGATTTTCATAAATTGTGCAATTAACTAATTTTTTTCTAACTCTCTAACTTACACAAAGAATATTCCATTTTAAAATTCAAATTCTTCCCTCTAATTCAAAATACCTCCAACATATTTCCATGAATTAAGGGATATTGTTGAGCATCTCATGGATTATGAACCCTTGATTAATCCTTCATCCACACCTTCATGGATTATGAACCCTTGATTAATCCTTGATCCACACCTTCATGGATTATGAACCATTGATTTACTCCTTGATCCACACTCACATCTTTGATCTTCCCTCATCCATTGAGTAGCATTTTCAATCCTGAGGTCATTGATCAAAATTCCTAAAATCTATAAATACGAAGCCTTTCAACATAAAATCATTCACAATCCTCATAAGCATCCTTACTCTCTAGAATTCTTGACTCATTTCTTGAGCATTTTAGAGATTATCTTGTGAATCAACCCTCTCATCAAAGCTTTTGCAACATGGATACTGCATAAAATTGAGCAATCCACATCCACATCATAACTCTGCATCAATCCACAATGGTATTGAGAGGTTTGCACTTTCACTTTGATTAAATTTCTTTGATTTAGTTCAATTCCTTAGATTAATCAATTTGAATTCTTTGCAAATGAATTTCATTGAGTATGGCTTTGTTTGATCAATATCTTGGAGGTTGTTAATATTTTAGGATCCTAATTGCTTCAATTATGTTGTTATTTAATAATCTAAGCTAACCATATGACACCTATGATTAGCAAAAAGTTATTATATTTTATATAATTTAAGTATATTATATGTAAATTTCTTTTAGTTTAATTTTTATTATATTAAGTTTATTTATTTAAAATAAACTTAAATAAAGAAATTTACATATAATATATGTTTAATCTTTATTTATGTTATTTAATTATATCATACATGTCTTATATTTATTATTATATATTATACATTATAATTATTAAATAAAAAATTAATAAATATAATATACTTTTTAACATATAGTATTATTTAAAATAATTTATAAGAAATTTAACAATTTAATTGACTTTTTTGAAAGAGGTATAGATAAGGAAGGAGGGAGGGAGGGAGAGATATAAAGAGAGATGAGAAATAATAAAAAAGAAAGATAGAGAACTTAGAGAGAGAGGGGATGAGAGAGATAGAGTTAAACGAATAGAGAGAAAGAGAGGTAGAAAGAGAGAAAGAGAAGAGAGATAGAGAAGAGGAGAGAGAAAAATAATCCTAGATGAGGAGAAAATAAAAAATAAAAAGATAGATTGGAAACACTAACCTTTATAAATAAGGAGATGAGGGGAGGTGTGAAACAATAGGGGCCCATGTAGAAAATGAAAGATAATAGAAAACAAAACTAAACAAGAAAATAAAATTAGGAGATGAGGGAAGGCATGAAAAAAGAGGGACCAATGTAGAAAATGAAAGGTAATAGAAGTTAATAAAAACTAAAGAAGTAAAGGGTTGTAGCTCAATTAGTTGAGCATAATTGTTGAAAATGGTATGTTCCTTGATTATACCATCCACTAAGTTTCAAATTAAAATTTGAAGCTAGAAATTTGTTATTTAAATTAAATATATTTATTTATTTATTGGTAATAAAAAATAAAAATAAAGGAGATGGTTGTAGCTCAATTGGTTGAGCACAATTGATGAAAATTGTATGTTCCTTGATTGTACCATCCACTAAGATTCAAATTAAAATTCAAGCTAAATTTGTTTTTTGAATTAAATCTATCTATTTATTATTTGGGTTAGCCAACAATAGCATTCCCACTTTTTGGCCAAAGTATGACATTGAAATTAACATTTTACACCAATTTTTCACTTTTTAATACCTATAGTAACTAAACTGTTAATTATTTGAAGATGACGTGAACTAGTGATTTTTTAGATTGTTTGTAGATTACAAATATATTAAAAAAATTTAAGTGATAATTTGTGAATTTTTTACATAACTTTTAATAACTTATTTTGTGTAGTTAATAGTATTTTTAAAAAGTCATTCTTTCTATTTATTTATCTCTTCCATCTCTATCTATCTCTCTCCTCTCTATTTATCTCTCTATCTCCTTCTCTCCATATCCATCTCCTCCTCCATTTCCATCCCTATCTTCATCCCTATCTCTATCTCCTTACCCCCCTCTATCTCTCCATATTGCAAACAAGCCTTAGGATAATGACCTACCAACTGACCTCATATAATGTACAAATGTATGCAAAAAAACCAAAAATTTACCAAATTAACCTTTCATGCCTCTTCAACATACCCATTGCACACAAAGATACGATTGGTAGTTACTAGCAATCACACCTTAGTATGCAATGGGTACGTCGAAGAGGTGTGGAAGGTCAGTTAGGAAATTTCTTGTTCTAATTTTTGCATAATTTTTTGTAGTACATGAGGTCAATTGGTAAAACCTCTGAATCGAGAATATAATCAGATGCTGGACTACATATTCCTCCCAATTTTTTTTTCTAATGGGATTTTATATTATAACCATACAACAACCAAGATTGAAGAAAAATGGCTTTAATTGAAATTTTTACAAAATACAAAAATACAAAAGGATTAATGCCAACAAAATGACCATTGAAAGTGATTAATGTTGGGGGGATTCCAGATTCTGCAAAATAAAACTGAGGTTCAATCAGTAAGAGCTTGGTACATATGAATTCCATACAAATATCAAGTAATGACTTTTTATATTCATACCATATGCCCATGCACACTGATCTAGGTCCAAAATCCTTGATATAAGTGGATGAGAGAAGTTGAAATAGTTCTTGAAACTCTTTGATATAAAAAATTGGTCTTTTCCCTTGCATGTCTCAACCACACCATTGACCTTTCCTTGAAGATCAATATCCCAGAATGTTGATATGTCTCGCTGGTTGAACTACTACCATTGAGAATTATATAAATGTGAACAACACAATTAACCAAAAAGTATCTTACAAGAATCTATAT
The DNA here is from genome assembly GCA_007258455.2 of Sequoia sempervirens. Taxonomy (NCBI): domain Eukaryota; kingdom Viridiplantae; phylum Streptophyta; class Pinopsida; order Cupressales; family Cupressaceae; genus Sequoia; species Sequoia sempervirens. Next base: position 13,454 of record VDFB02098727.1, read on the forward strand.
ATTATCCAATTATTGGATAAGAAGATTTTCCCTATTTTGAATATAAATGTATGAAGTAGTATCTTATTTTTAAATGAATGTGTTAATATGAAAAGGATAGTAAAAATTTCAGCAGATATAGGAAATGAGCTTCTTAATTTTTATTTTATAAGACTAAATAAGGACATTCATATATCATGGATACAATAATTTATCCAACTATCACATTTAGTGAATTGCATATTACAATATCTTCAAGTTTGTTTTAATTTTTTCATGTTAAAACTATGAATGGTAACCAATGTAGAGTATACAATTGATAATAGTTTATTTTATTTTATTTTTTGTTCGGTTAATTGTTGCTAAGGGGCAACACCCTTATCGCTTTTGACTAGAGCTATGAACCAGTGAGGCCACATTCAGGGGACCTCATCCCTGCCATTCTATGCCTTCCTGCATTCCCACCAAGCTCCCTGCAGGATCTGACGAATTTCTTCTATCTGCTATGCCTACTTGCATTCCCACCAAGCTCTCTACAGGAATTGGCATCAACTCTGCTCCTCTCCTCCTCTCCTCCATCGCTCCCCTCCATATCTTCCCTCTTGTTGTCACCTCGAGGATCACCCAACCATTTGTTTTCCTCTTGCTCAGGCATGGCGCTCCTATCCATCACCTCAACTACCTACCTGCAGCCATCGAGCTTCCTTAGCTGACCACACAGAGATGCTCGCCAAATCTGACTAACGTTCATCCATACCCCTCGAGCATTGATTGTCGCCACCCTTTGCACATGTCTCCCTCCATCTATCATGGATTTAACCTTTGTCCTCCATCCTCTGAACATAGTCCTTGGCCAACGATCGACGAGTGTTCATCCCACCATCCATCGGTGGGATTCCAACACTAAACAATAGATTTACTACTACTTGCAACTTGTCATTGCACTGAGGGGTCATCCCAAATAGCAGTTAGTTTTCTTATGAGAGTATTGTACATTGATTATTTTTTGTATTTTAAGTCGAAAAGAAAAGAAAGTGCTTTGCAAAAGATTACTTCTCATTTATTTCCTACAAAAGTTGATGTTACAAAAAATAAATAAGAAAACAACATATGTCAAAGAATTTTCATAAATAAAGTAGTAGTATTATTATATCTACATACATTATCTTTTCTTTTGATTATCTTTTTTGAAACCTTTGTTATATTTTTGCAGAGACCCTTTTTTGTCTTTTTAGTCATTTGTGTAGATTTTTAAAGTTTAAAAGCTTAATATTTGTGTATATTTTTCATTTAGTGCAACTCTCCTGGAATAAGGACAATGTATCCTAAAGCTTTTCAATGTACAAATCTTCTACTTGAGGCACTGTTTGGCATACATCTTTGAATTTGTGGACAATGGTGTGCAAGTTGTTTGTGATAGTAGTAGTGAGATGTTCGACATCAAGTATAAGGCATTCCAATTTATTTACAGAGGCACAAGACTCTGCTACAATGGGTTGTGCAAGCACAAGGACATAGGGGTTGTTCTTACAATTCAATCTATCCTTGCTATACATTTGGATGATATAATGCATTTGAATATGGTTAGCCATCTCTTGAGATGAGTTACGTAAAAGATTTTATAAATAAAAGAAAATGAATTTGAAATGATGGGGAAACACAATTAATATAGCTGAATGAAATTTTAGGAGTTGTCAATGCATGTTTGTCAAATAACAATCACAGTATACTACAAAAGTTAACTTACAAAAAATAATAAATCAAGTTCATATTATGACACATTAATGTTATTATATTATTAATTAAATTCTTATTATATATTATTTTGATAGTACATCATATTAAATTATAGAAATAATTTTAATATTATGTTATTATATTATAAAAATATTTATTATATTAATATATATTATATTGTATTTTATTTATATTATTTTATTGCATTATAGCATATTGGTATTTGAAAAGGTTTAGATTATGGGGTAATGAGGAGTATGGGTCAATTAAGGGTGGTATTTAGTAAGATTCATTCTTGATAAGGGTTCAAAGTAGATAACTATATATTACTAGTATTAGAATTAGTATTATATTAAGTATTATTGTTATATATTTCTTAATATTACTATTATAAATATTATTGTTATATATTTCTTATTTAATATTAAAATTATATTATTTATTTTTTAAAATATATTCACTATGATATTGGTCTTTTTGTATTATTATTATTGGTTAATATAAATAATGGCTCTAGGAAAATTCATTGCACCAATTTACCATCGAAAAATTAACCGTCAATAATTCACCGTGGGAAAATTCACCCCATGACAAATTCACCTCAAGAAAAATTCACCACTAGCAATTCACAGCTATGGAAAATTCATCACATTAAAAGTTTGCAAAAAATTTCGTGGCAATGAATTGCTGGTGGTGAATGGCTCTAGGAAAATTCACCGTAAAATTCAGATCAGCAATTCACTGCGGGAAAATTCATCGCCACCAGCAATTCACTGCCGTGAAAAATTAACCATTTGCGTGATGAATTTTCCCATGGTGAATTGTTGGTAAATTGTTGGAGGTGAATTTTCCTCATGCCATTAATAATAATAGTATATTATTATCTTGATATTATTCTTATATTATTATAATCAATAATGTTGCGTTAAATTATGTTATTATTATTATAACAATGTAATAGTTCTATTTTATTTTAGCATTTATATTATTATTGTTATTATATTAGAGTATGAAGAGTATTGATATATTAATCTAATTAGATTATTATTATTATATTATATTCATTTATTTGTTTTATGATATTATTGTATTTTATATTATGTTATATTATTTTATAAAATGAAGGTTCTTAACAATTGTACAACATTAAAACAATAAAGAATCATCTCCACGCAAACATTTGTTGTAAAGAGCAATACAATGAAATAGTATTGCTCATCAAGTCATTTGCATTATCAAGTAAATTTGCATGCTATCTATCTATATAGAAAAAATATTTTGAGAAATATATTAAATTTATTGACATCTTTTTTATATCATAACGTTATTGCCTATTTTCTTTGTACATGGTGTGTGCATGGTAAAAATATTTTTTTTAGTGTTTTGCCAACTGTCTATTACATAACAAGTGTATATTTTCTTATAATATTACCTAATTACATTTGTTACATCACTTACCAAACAAATCTAACATAAGTTGTTGTCACTAAGTACCAAAGGAGGCTCTGAAATTCCAATCCTGCTTCATGCTTTTGCATTTGTAATTTCTTTGTATCTTTTTTCTATAAACCTCTTTGTTTGAAACAAATTTTCAAAAAAAGTATGCTTTGTTTGGAACTCTGGATTTTTTGTTGGATTGGACATGGGTGGAGTCATTGTTGATAGTAGGAGAGCAGGGATATCTGGCACATGTATTTACTTTCTATTCTTATGTACACAGTACAGGATAGGAATACTCGAACATTATATTTTTTATAAAAATAAATATAACAGTAAACAGGGAAGCTAAGCTACTGTGATAATTAAGGTAACACCCTACACTATGTTTGCAAGTTCTGAAGAGTAAAAAATGATGTTGGTAAAAAGAGAATACTAACGTAGGATCGGTAGTAGCCATCACAATTACTTTGACTTTCCTTCCACCTAGTATAAAGCAACACCTTCTAATCTTAGCAGACCAAGCCATGTTAATGCAACTAATCTTCTATCAATAGACTTAGATAACCTTGACACCAAGGGAAGAGCATCAACCATATTATTAGATTCTCATCTATTATCTAGAGAAAGGATGAGAAAGGATGAAAAGAGGTTGTTGTGAACTATTATGGAAAAGCTGTCCTCCAACTTGCTCGGTATTACCTTTGGCTGCTTAATCAAAATTTACTGTAATCTATCCTATATTCGGGGGTTTCCAAAGGGGAAGACAACTCCTACCTGGCTGATTACAATTTCATCA
>VDFB02098728.1:0-12416 GCA_007258455.2 Sequoia sempervirens
CGTCTCAGTTCGAGGATCAAAGGAGGGGAACCAAGGCTTCATGCATAGAAATTCACCCTGGTAAAACCACAGATCTATGTTGAGGATCAATTCCTTATCTTCCAGATATTCAAATTCCAGAATAAAAAAATCCCTTTACACATGGATAAATTTTGATTTCATCCTCCATGTATTCTTTCCAGTTTTCGCTTATCCAGGTATGGAAGTTGCACAATTTTGGCCATACACACATGAATCTACATATCATGTTATCTCTTTTTAGAAACTCCTCTCTATCATGAGCGATGTTGTCCAAACATATTTCTGAGGTTGACTCAGAGTTGTGGATGAAAAATGGGGGTTTCAGAGCACAACGATGGGAAAAAAAAGGTCTTGGGAAGAGGCCTTCAGCAACTGCTTCCTTCCTCGCAATGTGTCTGAGGCATCGAAACCCAAAGTCGTTTTGTATTTCTGATTTGCGAGGAGAACCGACCTCCCCACCCCTCGCTAAACCCTGCGAAATTTGAGAATCCCTAACTGAATTCTTTGTAGGGCACGAACTTTGCCGCTACTGCGCCAACATGGGCGCTCACACCATAGTCAATCCCTGTACATGCCACAAGAGAAGTTGGGTCAAAGGGCTCAGATAAAACCTGAGGAGCGGAAAAATTTGTTGTAGTAGGAGCCATCGCGAGAGTCCAATTTCAAACTCCAAGTTTTCATATGTGATAATCATATTTTAAGAAATTTAGCCTAAAATATATATGATATTTGAAATGCAAACTGGGAGGAGTAGACTGCAAGCATGATCTTTTCCAAGGGACATAATCACAAGTGTGTCCTAGTTTAGGGAGGTAGGAAAACTATATAAATAGATAGGCTATTTATATAATTATGAATTACATAGATTTGAGCAAGTTTTAGATTTAGGGTCAATTAATGTGTCAAATGAATCAAACTGAATATTAAGACCATATATTTATGACATTAATAGAAAATAATTAAAAAAATATAGAAATACATTATTTTTATCCCTTACACACCCCTTTTAACTAATTAAACATGGTACATTGTAAGAACATACACATTGGAGATTATAAACATCTTAACTAAGACAAAGTGACTATTTGAAATATAACTTATAGTTTTGTGTCCTTTCACTTCCACATTTATACTTATATTTAAGTTTTATAATGGTGAAATCTCCATGCCCATGTCTTTTTTCATTTAGTTTCATACCCACCATGGCAAGATGTCAAATACATTTACATATTGACAAGTGGCACACTTTTGTGGTAGGTTTGATTCATTTACTAATTCCTCTATGTTTGTATTCTTTAAATTTACACCTACCCCTGTACATTCATTATTTGTTAGTTATTTATCCAACTCTATTTGCACACAATTCCATATATTTTCTCCATGTCTCAAACTAGCATTACCATAAGGTTTGCTTATGTTCCACTTGGGATCAACCTAGATCAATCTCAAGGTATGCATGATCAAATATGAAATTCAAATTTTAATATTTCTCACCCTTTCTATTAGCCATTATGAGTCAACTTAACACACATTTGTGTGACATGTTGTTATGTTTTAATAAAAATATTTAATGTGCCATTGATTCTTATGTAAGGACAGGTCAAGAACATCAAGGAGATAACATTAGAGAATAATGAAATTTTACAAGGGATAAAGAAATAGAATCTACATCATCTATATTTAGGACACTTACAAACCACAAAGTTGAACCATTTGGAAGTCTTGACCTAGGACAACTTGACCTTAGTGATTTGATATATTTCATCTAGGTGTTTATAAACACCACATTCCTTACAAGATTATGAAATATCATAGATTGAGGCAAATAGGTTTTGGAAGTCCCTATTTTTCTAGTTTAAATCCAAGTGTTAGAGTTTTGTGTACATGAAATAGTGAGCATGCAAATAAACTAAATTAAGTTATTTACTCGCAATTCAATGAAACACTCACGATTATGCATAAAGGATTAGCTAATATTATGAAGAAAAAAATTCTCACCAAACTAACCCTTGTTACACCAAAGATAGGTGGTTGTGCTAAAGGATTATGGATGCGAGTGCTCTTGCCAACAAAATAAGGTTACATTAGAGGTTATTGATGTTAAAATGGCTAGGAGAGGTCTCCAATTTGTAGATTTTTTGATAAACCAATGGATGGATGAGATCAAAAGATGAAATCAATGATTCATATTGGTTGAGAGCCATGGGGAGATGAAAGGAGGACAAGGGTCCTCATATGGTTGGAGGAGATGCAGAGAGACAAATCAAGGAGAGAATCAAGGGTGGATATTCTCCTTAGAGGAAGTAGAGGGATGAGATGGAAGGGTACAAGTGAGAGTACCCTTGGATGAATTTGAAATTATATTGAGGTTATGGCCAAGAACTTGACCCATGTGACATGGTACCAAGGCCATGCCGCATATATAAAAGCCCAAGCTTTTATACACATGTGAGTATGTGGAGGATTTGATGGTGGGTTAATTAGTACTAGGTTGTGCAAGTGGGTGATTAGGGGATTAAGTGGATTAGCCCACTTAATAAAAAAAGTGTAAGAAAATAGGAAAAAAATATATATTTATTTATTTAATTTTTGGGAAAAGGATGGAGGAATTATGTAAATAAATAATTAGAGTCATTTACCTAAGGTGGACTATAGGAGAAGGATAGCTAGATGATTTAGGTTAGAAAATAAGCATAGGTTAATAGTGATGAATAGTAACTGTATTAATTAATAATAAGGGGATGAAACTAGGATAACTAATTGAATAATTAGGGTTTGATTCAATGAATTATAGAGGAAATAGTTAGGTAATGATGATATGATAATTTTAGGTGTTTGCAAGTTCAAATGCATATAAACCACCTGTGTATGTTGTCTTCAAATTCACTACAAGCTAATTCCCTTGACCCTAGTGGCTTATATTATGATGTATATTTTTTATCTAAGTGAACTCAACCCCAATGACTTCATATATCCCCTTAAGGTGTTTATAAACAACACAATCATTACAAATTTATCAAACAACAATAATTAGGGCTAATAGGTTTTTAAAGTTTGAGTTTTTCTAGTTCAAATCCATGCATTAGACTTCATATTTGTAATGATAGAGTTTGAACCCATGACACTTGAAAGAAAAACACAAAGCTTTCTAAATTTACATAGAACATGACAACAAGATCCTAAATTTTTCAACACTAACAAATTAATTTCACATATCATCAACATCATTTTGAAAATATAAATTACAAAATTAACCTACCTATCCCCTTATTTATTTATTATATTTATTATCTCATTTATTGACCAAAATCCAAATTAACCTAAATTAATGTACACATTGATTTTATTTCTATACATTTATTTCTTTAAATTTTTTTCTTATACATCAAATAAATAATATTATAATCATTCCTAGAAAGGCGAACCAAGGTTATAGTCATTTTCTTAATCGTGAACTTTCCATGGAGGATTTGGAACATGTTGTTTTCTTTATGGCTCCTAATAAAAGTCTAGGAATTGATGGGTTATCGATTAAATTTTATCAAACCTTATGGCATCATATTAAGGAATAATTTTATCTAGTTTATTTGGAAGCTATCAATCAAGGGTCATTGGGGCCAAATATTAGTAAGGGTTTAATCAAGTTACTTCTACAAGGAAAAATTACAGACCTTATTTCTAGATGGCAGTCTATTACATTGCTTAACACTTCCTATAAAATTATTGCTAAAGCCTTAGTCACTAGGATCAAACTGGTGGCTAAAATGATAGTTAGACTTGAACAAACAGGGTTTCTAGGTGGAAAATTTATCCTTGATAACTTAATATTGGCTTGGGAAACAAGTGAATGGGCTCAATAATCAAAGCAAAATGCTTTGTTGGTTAAGCTTGATTTTGATAAATCCTATGATAGAATGCGATGGAGATTCATTATTAAGATGTTGTAATGGTTGGGATTCAGTCCCAAAATATGTAAGCATGTTCATATGCTCTTTAATGACACAAATGCTCAATTGTTGATCAATAATTCTATGTCTGGCACGCTTCCTCTACAACATTCAATTAGACAGGGCTGCCCATTATCTCCATTTCTTTATGTTTTAGATGTTGATTCTCTTGGTTATCCATTGTAAAAATATTATCAAATGAACCTAATTAAGGGAATTTCTATCCCAAACAATGTGGTTGTTATAAACTCACTTTGTTGATGATAGTTTGTTTTTTATTCATAATTTTTAAATAGAAATCAAGAATATTATGCAAGTTTTAAATTTGTATTGTGAAGTTTCTGGTTCTAAATTGGCTCATCATAAAATTGAATTTATTCTGATCCAATTTTATCTAGCTCTGGAATGGATTCCTAAAGATTGGAAACAAGTTAGACATTGGAAGATTACAAGGTACCTTGGTATTCCATTTGGTTTTGGGGTTTCTCAAGTCAAGATATGTGGAATTGGTTTATCACTAAATTGAAAAATAAATTTATAATTGGGGAAATATTTTTTTTCATTAGCTGGAAAATTACAAGTGATAAACTGAATATTTTTGGCTTCCCATGTGTACTATTCCTTGTGCTGGATGCCATCCAAAAAAGGGTTATGAAGACTTAAATAAGCTCATTTGACAATTCTTTTGGACTAATTGGGATGGTAAAATAAGTTTTAGGACATCCTCTTGGCTGTACTTTTTACAACCTAAGTCCAAATGGGGGTTGGGCCTTGTTGACCCCAAAACACAAGGGATTTGTTTATCTACTAAGTGGATTATAAGAGTTATGTCTAGAGAAGAATAATGAAAATTTTTGGTGAGGCATTGAATATTTTACTTGCCGTGATGAATAATAAGTGGCAAAACATGGGATGGTTGGATAAAATTCTACTTGCTCCTTTATTTTGTGTTAAACCATCATTTTCATTGCAATCTATGGAAGGCTTGGCAACAAGTTTGCAAGTTTTTAAATTAGAGAAATGACTCTTTGCAACATGGTTTCATCTTTTCTACCTCTTCTATTTGGTGGAATAAGATTGTTCAATATCATGGGAAATCACTTGCAATCACATTTCCTAAACAATCTCATTATCTATTTATTAAAGGGGTGAAACAGTTTGGTGACATTTGGGACTTTAACTCCCTTAATTGGACTACCTTGCAAGACTCAAAGCAAACCTTCAATTTAAATAACAGGTCTAAAGGATTCATGGCCTTTATGAAATTGTTGGTCCCTATAGAAATCCTCATGAAAATTTGCATTCCTTTACATGCAACTTTTTTAAAGATTGGTGGTGGCTCGATAAATATCCTTTCTTATGGTTTCCTTTGAAGAAGATATATTTCAAGCTTCTTTTGGATATGAAATTGAATCTGAGATAATATGAAATGGAAATATAATTTTAAAGAAAGAAAATGGAGAATGCTAAGTGCTCAGATTTGGAAGTCCAAGGTGGAGGCAAATGCTCAAATGTTGGCCTAAAAAATTTTGCACCATAAATTGCCTGTTGGGGATAAATAAAATATTTTAGATTACAACCAGCCAAGTGTCCTTTATGTCAATATAATGTAAACTTAAAACATATCTATTGGGACTACTCTCGTACAAAAATAAAATTGGATAGTATTTTTTACCATTTACTTGCTATTTTTTATCATGTTTTATGATGGAAAGAAGCACTCTTTGGTATTGGACTACATAAAAATTTAATTGTTGTTTCTATGAGGCAGTGTATTTTATTGCATTTATGGAAAAGTAGGTGTTTAGTAGTGTTTTCTAATCACACTTTTCATCAAGAAACATATATTCTAAATCTTCACTTTGGCATCATGTTTCAATTCACTTTTCTATGTTCTTAGCTGAAGAGGGGGCACAAACAAGATACAAATTTCAGCAAGTGTTTGGAGGAAATTCAATATCAATATTTGCAGCTCCATGAAGGAGATCTTTGTTGTGCTAGACAGTTGCAAATTATGTTTAGGGGAGAGGACCAAGTAGTTGAGCATGTTTCAATAGTTGTGATAGTAGTTGTTTATATAATGCTCAATAGTTGTGACTTGACTACCCATAATTAAACAAAATGTTCCTTTGATCTAAAAAGCAACCAATCATGTGATGCCACATGAGTGCTCAACTACCGATGTGAATGAACAAGTATTGGTCTCACTTTTTTGGGCCTTTTAGACACTTGGCAAAAAGCATTTGATGTCATCATATTTGATGATGTGGCCTGAAACGAAGTTAGCGGGACTTGCCAAGTAAGCTGCTGTAAAAATTAGGAGTGATTTGAAAATTTCCATGTAGGATAATTAGAAGTGTGAAGTTAGGGTGCACAACTGAGTGAGACCTCTCCCCTAAATTTAAAGTGTAATGGTGTCATAAGTTTGTTATATACAAAGTTGTATAACAAAAATTGTCTACCTTTCTGAAAGATTATAAGGTAGCTTTTATCACTATCCAATAAGGTTTATTAGAGTTACCAAGTTCCCGATCCTCTATTTGTGTGATACTTTTTAACATTTTATTTTATATTACAGATGAGATTTCCTTTGTAATAGAATGAGAATGGAGATTCTTCCCTTCTGTATCAAACCAAAATCTCAATTGTTGTGACTCTGGAAGATCTGGATTTATAAGGAGTTGATTTGTAGTAATTTTTCCCACAAATTTTCCACCAAAATCACTAATTTGTCCAACCTTTATAGCAAGAATGGGGAAAGTTCCTAAATTACACATTTCTTGGAGTTGTTGACCTTCCTTATTGTAGAAACCACCCCACAATGTTAATTCCACCATACAACCTGACATGTCTTTTAGTTGAAGGGTTATTTTTTGAGTTTGTGTGGCATTCTTTTTTAATATTGTGTAAATGGTGTGTCGATTGACAAAACAACACCAATGATATCAACCATAAAATTGCTTTTCATGTTCTCAATTTCACTTATTGGTGTAAAATGTAATTGTTGTTTTGGTATAAAGCTATCCTCCTCCAAACACAACTCAACTATTGAATTAGTTTCTAATAGGATTTCCCATTCATTCTTTAATTGGTTAAAATTCTTTTGTGCAGGTTTGAGTCTCCCTTTTGAGATGATAAACACTTTCCTAGTTTCTATGCAATCATAAAATTGTTCTACAACTAAATTAAAACATGTTACTCTTATTTCACCACCATCTGAATCAACCAAGGAAAAATTAAACACTTTTCCATCTCCTTTTGCATTGTTAAAATGATGAAGTTGACCCTTTCTCGTGACTCTTGCCTTTATTGACCATCTATTCTGGTAAAAATCCAATGCTGTAATAGGAATAGTTCTTGTAGGCAGTTCATTTTTTCCAACAATTGGGTGATTATATCGATTGTTAGTAGGATTCATGCTTGTGTCATCATCATATAAGAAAAATAGTATTCAATAGAATTCGAACATGGCCAAAAAAATGGAAGAGTAAATGGAAACATTTATAATTTGTTGAATTTTTAATATAGTAGAATAATTGAACATAGTGTAAAACTAAATATCATACACATATATTACATTTTGAAATTTGACACTCATGGAACCAAAATTGAAGAACATATGCATGTTTTTGATAAGATAAGCAGGGAAGGGCCCTGATCCCATAGAACAATAGCAGATCAAAAAGAGCAACAGAGGTGGGAAACAACACCACCATCTAAACCAAAAAATAATAGTAGATTGGCCCGCAAACCTAAGTTTAAAACCATTACCATAGTCCAGCCATTATCTATCAAAAACAAAAAGTTTTTACCAGCATACTTTAAACTACTGAGACCATTAATTAAGTCCATAGTATTCCAGGTGGTATTCCACCAAATCTTAAAGAAAATAACCAAGCAGTACGATATATAAGTATAATTCAAAAAACCCATCAAAAAGCATAAAAGTAGCAAGCCAAGCCATTAATTGGCTTTCTTTAATAGGTCCCCATACTCTCCTAAGAGAGCCACATATTCACACCAGTCAGGTCCCTCTATTTCATCCAGCAATTTCAGGGCGTCGGATTTCCCCTGCTTCTTCAAATTTTTGGTAAGATTTGTTTCTCTCAAGGCCACTCCCAACATCACACGTCTCATTAACCTATTAGTGACTCTCATTAGAGTAATCAATGCCTTTTCCATATCCTTGAACTGTACCTACAAAAAGGTTAATCTACTTTTTAAAAATTCATTACTAAAAACTTTAGTTTTATTCTCCAATCCAGAAAACCCGACATCCTGTTCATTCCGAGCTTCAATCTTTTCCGCAAATGGCTCTACTTGCTCCTCCTCTCCCTCATATTTTTCCTCCTCTAATTCATCTTCCCCCATTTTGTAGGTTGTGTCCTCAAAATCAGAATCTTCAGATTCATCATCTTCCTGAGCCTCAAACTCCTCATAACTCATGACTTCCTCCACATCCACAGACACTTTTTGTTTCCCCTTATTCTCTTTCGAGGCCACCTTCACCAGCCCAGTAGACCTTCTTCCACCACTACCACCACTCCCCTGTCCCTGTAAAGTCTCCTTGACCTCCTCCTTTTGGTTCACATCCTTAGAAATATGAATAACATCACTAGGATTGATATCCCATATGGGTTTCTAGGCTTTTGGGGGTTCTAACAGCAGGGGAGAGTGTTTCCTCTTTTTAGGGGTAGCTCTAGTAAGCAGTAAGTCAACATTTTTCAAATCCTCACTTTTATGGGACCAAGGGGTAGAAGGATTAGACACATTTTCCATCAGAGAGTTACTTTTGGTAGGGATAAGCAAACGTCTCGCAACAAGAACAAGAGGGTTGCGGGGAAGTTGTTCAACAACTAGGGGTTCACCAACATCAGGGTTGTTCAATCCCCGCGGTTCAACAATGTCCTCATCCGACTGGTTAGGGTGCTCAATTCTGACATTTAGAGGATTGCCATGGGGATTTTGGGAAAGGGAAAATTTATACAGAGTGAGCATAAGACCTTGATGGAGGGGTGGGTTAGCTCCTTTTTCAATATTAAGCTACATTGAGGACATAAGGTAAAAAGGAAAGTTTATGCACTCCCCATGTCTAATTTGATTTAAAAGTGGAAAGTGGTAAGCATGAACAGACATATAGCAACCTTCAAGAGTAAAATAGCGCATAACAAACAAACTCACAAGGCAAAAAGGAGGAGGAAGTTTGAGTCTGGCATACCCATTCTAGAACTGCTTGAGATTTTCTCCATCATGCAAAAAAATTATCAACAAATCTTTGGTAATCAGCTCCACTTTTTTTGGCAACCTTCAGTTCAGAATTTTGCAACCCCATGGCCTTGACTATGAAACGAGAAGTAACCTCAAATTTCATAGCACCTATAGATACCTAGCCTTTCCTCCAAGAATTAGTGAATTTCACCATTAAACTTTCGTTATAGCCTTTGAGGGATTGGAAGAAAGAGGTCATTCCCATGTTCTCGAACATACTCTAGAGGTCGCCATTCTGTTTCAGAGCTTGACAGTTAGGCGGCTCAGTTCTTTTTCTCGGACCTCTCATCTTGCTCCTCTACAAGTTCTTATGTTGTGACTGACTGGTCTTCATACTCTCCCCCACAATCTGCTTTCTTCCCTAACTGTAGCTAGCTCTCAAAACCCAAACAAAACTAAGACCCATGATAGAATGGCAATTCAAGAAGTTTCTTGTTAGGGAAGCCAACATCACATTTCCCGGAACCCAAAATTCATTATGAATTTTACAAGCATTAACATCCATAATTAACTTCTTTCCTTCTCCCTCTATAGAAATACATGAATAACTGACAGAGGACTTTTCGACACATATTGAAATGACAGCCTTTATCAAATCCAAAATTTGCATGTGATTGTTGAACATACTCTTTAAAGGGAAATTAATGCGATTATCTCCCTCGAGGATGCTCCTATACCTGCACGTACACCTTAAGCCATCATTACTAAGAAAGCTTGACAACACCACTTGGTACCCTTTCGTCCTGCCAACAGCTAAATTTTCAGTTACACATTTGATATTCATTTTCAAACTTTTCATTAAGGATGACATGTAACAAGTAGTGTGTTGAACTAAAGGACAATTAAGCAATAATTCTTGCTTAATTTTTATTTTTTATTTTAGAAGTTAACATAGCTTTATACATGTAATACATTAAGTCATAACATGAATTTCAGGCAAAGATTCACTAACACAAACATCCCTTGGGGTACACAAGGAGTCATTAAGCGACTTAGATCCACACAACAACAATAAAGAATAAAAGCCGAAGATATATTCCATAACAAAGTAAACATTAACAAATGTATCACATACATGATATATCATTGATAAGAAAGGAAAACCATCATTAATGCGTAAAATACAACATATACATGATTAAATCAACACATCGAATAACAACTGCCATGGCCAAAATTCACACAAGGTTTAACGTTACATTACAGTACAATGTTCAAGAGGTATAATGATACAAAAGTGTTTCCAAATATGAACGGAAACCATACAATAAGATTTTTTGTGTCAATGTCTGAGGGGCTTCAGTAGCTTCCAGCACCAACCCGTGACCAAAAGCTTGTCAAATAAAAATAAACTTAAGAAGGTCATACTCATCAAAACATCCAAGACTTCAAGATATTCAAAAGGATCCCAACCAAAATCAACTCAAGGAAAAGTCACGTCAAGATAAAACATCAAATCATATAATAACCAACACGAACAAGCAACTACAACATCCATGAATTTCACTTTTCGAAGCAACCTCCCATTATCAAACAAACAGTAAGGCATTCCTTCCACATATAAACTACTAAGTCATCTCCAATAACTTAAAGTGTTTAAAGTTAAGTAATCTATCAATTTCTTATTAACTTACTTTAATTAAGGGGCTATATATCACAATTAACAATTAACATTTACTAATCCAAACATCAACTAACATTTTAAGCTTCCTTTACATTTTTTTCTTTTCACTTGTTGAGGAATCACATAAACAATTGTAGAAACAAATTCTATATTTATCTCATTACAAGTTTAATTTAACTTCCCTATACCTCCTCACATTTTCTATTCATTTAACTTCCATCTAATCCATATTTCAAACAATTCCTTAACTATTCAATAAATTGTCTAATTTTATTTAAATAACCAAATAGTTATAATCCAAATCTATTTCTTACAAACTACATATATAACTACTACAAAATATCATTAAAAGTATCTAATTCAATAATTTAAACAATTCTTTTAATTGTAAATGAATGAAACATTGCCTTAATAATCCCCTCTTCAATTATCAACACATTCTTATAAATTGTACTACAAAAGTATTCCAAATAATCGAATCCCAAATAACTTACCAATATAATCAATATATACATACATATATAGTAGATTAAATTGCAATTTTAATAGTATAAAATCAGATATTAAAAGGATAAGACCTCACAAGCAAAAAGGAAAACATCGAGCTGGATGTTTCAGTCCCTGAGGGCTCGGTACAGAGAATAAGAGGGGAATGTCTCCTTCATGGAATGACCCTGCTCCTGACCATCGAAGGAAAAGTTACCTAAATCCGTGTAAAGAATAGTGGCACAAAGAAATTTGAATAAAATCAATGCCGAATGATTTCTTCTGGTTGACTGAATGTAGTTGAATTGAAGGCCATGAAATGGTACACGGTTTCTGTGTATGAGACATAACACATTCACAGCCATAGGAAACCTATGCAAAGTTGGAGAAATTAGTTTGACAGGTGAAGTCGACAGGGTATTATCTAATTTCAAGGCATTTACTTAATGTTGTGGAAGATGCAGAGAAAGAATTATTTATCTGCCACCATAGTGAGAAGTAGGAAATTGCAAATTACTTTGTTAAAGCTACCCCAAAACTATTCGAGTTGTTAAGAACCTTTGAGTATGCTCTGACAATCACATTACACCTAGTTGTACCTCGAATAATGCTGCAAGAGAAATAGTTCTAAGAGATGTGAATCTTTACCACCGTTTTTAAAATCTTCACCAAAATTCATCGCCATTTTAAGCAGGGAAGGGACAGTGTTCTTGCGAAGATTATTTAAGTCTTTAAACTTCCTAATATGTACAAGTGTCGTAGCAGAAACTGGTTGATAATGAAACCAAAGAGATTACATAACTTTTTAAAAATTCCTGTTATGTTCAAGTGCACGACTATGATAGGCTGCCAATGAAATCAGAGAAGCTATTTAATTTACTACATTTTTGTAAGTCTAAAATTTGTGGCTGTGATAGGTTGCCAATGGTTTCAGGGAGGCTATTTAATTCTATACAATGCCCCAACTCTAATTACTGTAACTGTGACAGGTTGCCAAGTATATTAGAAAGTGAATATTGGAATTTGGAAATATCGCCATCTTCTTGGATTATTGTCAAATCCCAAATGTT
>VDFB02098729.1:0-17725 GCA_007258455.2 Sequoia sempervirens
GATTGCATCTGTATTTGCATCAGATCGTGGTGCTTCTTATTGGAGTTCTTATTGGCCCTTTGTAAAGGAGATATTTCTTGTGACATTCAATATATAAGTGATATATTGTTGCTGGTTTTTCCTCCCTCAAGAGGAGGGTTTTCCCAGGGTAACTGCTGTGTCTTTGAGTTGATTTTTGAATTAATTTCTGTGCTTTACATCTGATCATAAAACTAACAAGGGAGAACTCCAAACTTCTTCGAGAGCACAAAATTGGTTAAGTAGTGGTTTTTTTCATGATAGTGAGTTTAGATAGTCTTGGTAAGCCTCATGATGCTTTTAGAATACAATTCTAGCCTTTTGGGAACTCTCCAAACTTTTTGGAAGAGTTTGCTATTTTTAAAAAGTCACTCAATTGCTTCAGTTCATCATTTTAAGACTTTGGGATCACTCTGAAAAGTTATAAAAGGAGGTTGAGAGCTCATTTGAAATGTTAGCCATGAAATGATATTTGCTTTTTCATATGGAGAGAACCTATGTTTTTCTACAAAAAATGAAGAAGGAAACCCTCTTGAGATTACTAGTTTCAGGGACAAAAACCCCCCTAGCTGGTTTGAGTGATTTCATCCAGGTATCACTAGTGAGCTACAACATGAAGTTTCTAGTTTTGATGGTTGAAAATGGAGCAATTTGATGGCTTTTGATTTTCTATTACTTTGGTGCTGTTTTATGAAAAGTATGAAGAAGTTTTGAAAGAGGATTTTGAAGTTCTTATGCTAGCCATTCGTAGCTGTATTTGATGTTTGTACCTTCCTTTCCTAGGCGTACCATTTGAGGAGTCTTCTTGCTAGGTAATGAATTCATTTTCTTACTATTTGAGTTGCTTTGATGACATTTATGCAAGCCATACAGCTTAAAGAGGACAGATTGGAATGTTGTTTGGGCTGTACCATTTCCAAAGGTGGCTGTACTAGTCAAGAGTGAGACACGTGGGTGCTGGGAATGAAATGCCTCCTTAATGATGCTCATTTCTTCCTATTTGGAGGTTCCTAACAGTCAATTGATGCATCCAAGTCTTTGTTGGGATGGAAAACTAGTAAGTGTTGAGTTTTAAGGTGTTATGTACCTGTACCTGCATTTACAGCAACACAGTATGCTGCTATAGTCTAGATTTGGTCTGATTAATGTTATCGGTCTGTTATGCCCCCCTTTACAATGATTTTGCGGTGTCTATGAAGGAGTTTTGAAGTGCCTTTCCAATAGTATGCAGTTGGGTGGATTAGTTTACACATTTTTAGCATTTTCTGAGCATTACCAGCAGTGTTTCAATTCTGTTTGGACTCCAAAACGACAGCAATTAAGTGTTATCAGATCTGTACCAACATTTCGTTTCATTCTTACAAGGTACTCTGCTGTTGTTTCTTAGTTAGTTGACTATTTCATGTTATTTGGCTCACTTCTGGATTGCTACAGTAGTCTATTTATGATCGGCACTTGATATCAGTTTATATCAGCAATTATACTTCCATTTGATGTTTGTAATGCGAGCTAACTTTGTAATGCCTTGAATAGTAGTACCACCAGTGGTTTTTCTTTGCACTTTGATGTATTTGCTCACCCCACTGAATAAGTGGAAAGTATTGTATTTACTCACTCCACTGATAAGTGGAAGTGCTTATTTGCTCACCCCACTAAATAAGTGAAGAGAATTGTAATTGCTCACCACTAAATAAGTGGCAGTTATGTGATTGTACTCCGTTGAATAAGCATGGAGTGCCTGTACTCATTGTTCTGTACACTCCACTAAATAAATGTTGAAGTGTTTTCTTTTTCAGTTCATGTATATCACACTCCACTAAAGAAGTGAAATTGGCCAGCTTGCTGCCTAGTGTGTTTCCTTCCAAGTTCTTGTATTTCTAGTTAGTTGAGTGGTCTTATGCACTATATGCTCTTACCTTGCCCATCTCAGAAACTGGGTAATCAAAAAGTGATAAGGACATTGCATAGTAACTTATCCAGTTGGAAAATTTCAAAAAGTAATTAGGATGTTTATCCTGCCAGCCTGTGGAACTAATCTTGTTATGCAGCTTATTCTCTATGAATGCCACTGAAAGAGAAAAGAGGTATTATAATTGGGAGCAGAAAAATCAATTTCAGTTGCCAAAAACCCCAGTTGAAGAGGCTTTTTCAAAGGCTCTAGCTGCACATCAATTTTCGATAGTTGATACTAAAGTTACATCAGAGAACATGGCAGAGAAAGATAAGGGTATTGCCACTCCAGTAAGTCTAAATGCTAGAGCAGAGAGAAAGTTTGATGTCATGCTTGACATGATGTCCAAACCCCTTGCCAAAATGAATCAAAATGTTCCCCAAGTTCAGAATGGAGGTGCTAGTGTTTTTAACACCAATAATAGTAACGGTCACACTGTTGGAACTGCAGTTGGGTCTGTTACTAGACCTCTTCAACCTACATTCACTCATAGGGAGGAGTCCTGACCTGAGCAAGAAGCCCAAGTTCCTATAAAAGATGAAGTAAAGGAGAGTTATGTAGAATACGTGACCCTTCCAGTAGAGATTCAGGACATATTGTCTCTTGATCGGTTCATAAATCAAAAGAAGAAGAGAGGTGGCAGAAGGAAATAGAATAGAGGTTCAATTATGCAGAGAGATTATCAACAAGCTTTATGAAAGGTGACACTTTCTCATTTTGATGGGAGGTGATTTTCAGTTTGACGAAGATTTGAGATCAACAATTAATGGTGAGCAATTTGATTATCTTTATGATTATAGCCCAAGGCATGAAAGCATTTTTTTTAATGAAGATGTCTTAAGCACCATAAGGAGATCCCTAGAATTTCACATGAATATCAAAGTAGCACAACATAAGCACGTTGGAGCTACTTCAGTGATGAGTATGTATGGAAGAGATCATCAACAAGGATTGTTAGAGATTGATGATGATGGGAGGAATGTACCATAGAAGATTATGGATCAAAATTTCAATTTTAGAGCTGTTGTTATCACTCCAATCAGCCATCACATGATTTCATTTGTATATATTCACTAGTACTTTTTATTAGGGGATGGAACAATTTTTAGTTGGTAACTATTTGGGAAGTTTTTTCAGCCTTAGTATAAGGGATTCTAGTCAACACAATGCTCTCATTTTATAACAACCCTCACTAGGTTTTGCACGATATTTTCCGAAATTTCAATTTGACATATTAATATTTGTCAAATATAAATAGGCATGCTATTGTTTGATTACTCAGAAGTGCTTGCATTCACAGAAATTATTCCTGCATATACTCTACTAGAAAAATAGGTTCCAGATATTTAAATTTCACTATTTCATTTGAACACACCAACAGCAAATACATACAAGCTCATATGCTGAATCTTTTAAACTCTTACATTTTTTCTGAAATGCAAAATTCAGTTATAACATGAGTACCAGTGTGCATTGGAAGGTACCACAATTTCAGAAAAGAAGCTTCGCGTCTGGGAATGGAAGGTTGCAGGTTGAAGACTAGATTCTGCCAATACAAACCCTTCAGCATGTACAGAAATGCATTAGCAATGGCATTAAGATGGTCACCAACTTGTATGCAGGCCCAGACTGAAACAACAAGGTCAGAATCTGATCCATGACCCCCCAGAATGAGTTCCCACGCAGCACAAGCTTACACAGCAGATTAAAATCAGAAGCCACGTCCCCTTAGCAGGTCATATACGCCATAACTGTTTGGTCTGAGTGCCATGCATGCTTCTACAATGAACACGAGCTGGAAAAATGGTCATACAATCACACGCCAAGCATAAAATATTCTCCAACTTCATGCCAACCCTCCTGAATCTCCTACGATGCTCAGCCACAAAATATAATATTGATTCATCAACCTAGGCAGCAGTAGTCTTCTTTTTAAATCCCCACGATCTGTGTATGCTAAATCATCAGCAATATAAACCCTGAATAGATAGGAATGTGGCGGCTAGGTCATTTGAAATACCACGCCCCTCTGGATAGTCTGATAATGGTGTCTAGATGGCTAGGAAAGAGGTCGCCCAGCCTGGGTACACAAAATGGTCACATTAAACCTCACGCCTGCCTGTCACCATCAAACATCAATGCAAATGCTCTCTAAAATTTATCAAACAAAGGATATTACATTCAATCTCCAAGTTTAATCTCGATAATTTGTCTTGCCTAGCAAGACTCACAAATTATCTGATCGATCAATCCAACCGTTGAAGCACAAATGCAAACCCTGATGTGAATATGCCTGCGGAAGGAATTGGGTTTTCGTCCAATCCTTCAAATCTGAAACTCGAGGGTTTCCGTCCTCAAGTCACCTAAAAACAAATCTCTCCTAAAACCAGACAAATAATAATCTTTGCATAATAAGAAAACGAGCTCCCGCATCCTTTTATAATACCCTTTTCAGTTTTCCCACCAAAACACATTTTTATAAAGTGACATTAAAATGCTTTATAATATCTTTTAAATATTCAATGGCATCACTTTATTCACTTCATTAATATAATTATATTACATTACCTTTATAATTGCACTTTTTCCCAGGCAACATTAAATAACTAAATTAATTAATTAATTTAACTCTTGTAACAGTGGGATGGAAAATGGGGACATTACACATTTCTTGTTTTGGTAAGAAAGTTTCAAATTTGCAGCTTCTGTTTCATTTTCAAGTTACTGATTTTTATGAAATCAGATTATAAGATATTATTTCTAGACTTGAACAGCAGCAAGACTGATCATTTTGAGGCCGTTGAATCATTAGGGAAAGTTGGTAAATGTTATCAGCTAAAGAAAATGGATACTCCAGCCAACACTATTCTAATTTGGGTGAAAAAAAGAGAGTTTAGCTGTCATAAATTGTTTCCAGCTTGCATCCATGCTGGTTTATCTCCTTTCCTGCAAGGAACACCCTTTGACATCATTGACGAGGGTCATTGTGCAAAGGAATGAGTTGGGGATTGTAATAGGTTATCTTTGGAGTTAATTTAGGACAATAGATTGCTGCATGATTATGACCATCATTTGAAGTCCATTGGTATGAAAATAGTGAATAACTACTCAGATTTTTCAGTTTTTCTCTGAATGGCACAATGGAAACATGATAAAGGAAAGCAAATTTTCAAGGAGCTCACTGAATTCATGAAAATAATTATTTTTCTTTTAGTAGGAAGAGTGGAGGTTTTTATTGCAGGAGTGTTGCAGCATAGAACATCAATTAGAAGGATTCACAAACCTCCTAGATTGATTTGTGATCCAGGAGCCACATTGATCATTCAAGAATGAATAGTTGGTTGAGACTTGGAATTGCTTGAGGACAAGCAACTCTGGGGAGGGAGGACTATAATGTCCCCTTTTTAAGCATATTTGGTTTGTGAACAATTAGTCTATTTTCCGAGTTTTCCTGTAGGCTAATTGGTGGGTAGGGAGAACTCCTAACTTCTTGGGGAGCATGGGATTGGTTAGTGTTGACGTGGTTTTTGAGACCGCACCAACACAGAATAAAGTCTCCCAATGGATACTCTATCCTCTCTTGAACAAAGTATTCAGCATGCTAAGATTGCGAGTGAGTTCATGCTTTCAACTCCAAGGTTCCGAAATACTTGGAAAACCCTCAGTTGGTTTGATGTGAATTGCTGTTTTCTTACGAGGGGACTTACACAATTGTTCAAGGTTCTTTGCAGTTGACAGCAGACAGATGATTTGAAGGGAATTTTGTACGTATGATTTGGCAATAAGGTATGTTTTCCTAAAGCTAATCAGAAATGTGCAGAAAGTAAATGAGTGTAGGGCCTAAGAGACTTATATTCTATCCTAAATGCAAGATATGTGGAGCTTAATTTCGGCAGACTTCAACCGAATTTCACCTAGCCTCATGTCGGACAGCTTCAGTAAAATTGGTGCAATCTTCAAAGGGATAGCAAAAGATATTCAGATTATGATTTAGCACATATATACCATCAGAACGACGCATACAAGTATACAAATCACAATCGAAGTTAAACTCAAGATAATTTCCAGTCGACCACGCAAGGCAAACTTATCATCAACAAGCCGCTAGTGGTATGGAATGAAAGAAGCTACCTCAATAAAACGCCACACATCAAAGTAAACTACTTGCATGAAATGAAAATTATGCTACTTGGATCCGAAAGGAAGAAGAGACCTTGCTAGCTATTCATGACAAAGACGAGTTCCACCATCAATGAAAAGATCTATTATCATGAAAGTGTTACACAACAATCTCCACAAAAGTTTTCAAAGGGAAAACTTTCTTTCTTCTCCACACTAAGCTAAACAAAAATGCTAACTCTGCTCTACTCTCTAGCCTCCAATCTCTAGCTCTAATGCCAATGTTTGATCTAATTTCTAATCTAATGCCTTACAAATGAGGGGGACTCCCCCTTTTATAGATAGCCCGGTCCAAAAGACGGCTAGGGTTACAATTAATAGAATGGCTAAGATTAAGCCACCTCAGCCCTAACCCTAAAAACTGCTAGAATGGGAGTGGTACATTAAATGAATCAAAGATTCCCACTCACTCCCAAAATAGAAAAGGCAATTAATGCCCATAATCAGTCTTCTAGAAGATCCTCGTCCAGTAGTGCATTCCCGTTCTCTCTGGCTGCAAACTCAACAAATTTGCCAAGTACAGCCTCAACCTCCTGAATTGAAATCGGTGGAATGCAATCAAGCTGGAACTCTAATACTGTGACTGACTGCTCATGCCTTGTACAAGATTTTCTCCAAGCAACTAAGGAATCTTGCGTGCTCTGGATCAAGGTGGAGAAAGTAGAAGTATTCTCGAAATCATCTTGTACGAAGGTCTTCACCTCCGAAAAGAAAGGCACCAGCCTACCCCTCAAATTATCAACATTTACCTCATCTGGATTCAACCGCCTAGAAAATATGGCATCAAAAGTATTCTGAACTCCATCAATGATATTGGCCATCGCCTTCCGTACCCTGGTTGAATCCGCCTGTGCTGCGTCGAAGAAACCACGTCCCGTGATTGCTGAAGAATACCATCTAGAGAAATCATACCTATCATTCTCCTGAATGACCTCTCCATCAATCAACAATCGCAACGGAACATGCCTCAATGCCTCAAGACGCTGAATTACTTTGCTCTGATAGACAAAAGCATCACCCCAAGCCTGATCAACTGCCTCCATCCGTGCCAAAATACTGGAAGCCTGCTAAAAAGCAAAAGCAAGGTCCTCCATAAACTTTTCTGTCTCAGCACGAACTCCTGTGACCCACTTGTCTGCTTCCTGTGCCATCTTCACTAATTCCACCAAGCCACTAATTGACTCTCTAGGTATCTCTGCTGGAGGCTCTATCATTGGAATCTCTTGCCCACGAGAACGAGACAACTGCTGCACATATCCAATTAGAGCCTTATGCTCTCTTTTCAACTTCTTGTACTTTCCTTCCTTCTTGAATAACCTGTCCTTGAGGGCGAGGTAGGAGTTGTCACACTCCTCTACAATCTGTGCACCAGTGGGGCGTCCTAACTCCAAAGTTGTGACCACATAATTCTTTGGCACTGCTTCATCTCGATCACAATCTACCTGTGGCACGACAACGTGAAGGGTGCGAGAGCCATCCTCATCTATTGATATCTTCGAAAACTTTCGTGCTCTCTTCTTCTGTGGAGGTGCACTGATCCTGTTCAAGAACTCTTCCATCTCAACTGCTGGATCAATTTCCTCACTGGGGCTTCTTCTCATCCTATCCCTGAGCCAATCAGGTACTATGTACTGTATATCAAAGGGTTGCTGCTCTTGTGCCTCTACTTCTCGAACTTGTTCAACCTCTATATCATTCTAGCGAGGCTCATCATCATCAAGTGGCTGAGTGTCTCCTGAAACTATGTCATCATCATCCTCCAAAGCCGCCTCTAACTCCTGCTGAAACTGAAGGTCAGTAGTAGTCCCCTCATCATCCTGCTGATCAACCCTACTAGGTGCGTTGACACTCTGGCCAACCGATTCTCTCTGTGGTGGCTGATTATTAATCGCACCACTTAAATTTATCTATTGCATCTTTGATCAGCAAACAAAGAAACTCTCTCAGATACTTGAGAACGTTCAATGGCGTGGTGACTCCAATCTAACTGTGAGGTTCTCACACAGGCCTCGCCGAATCGGCCTTCCTTCGATTTCAACTGCAGGATCCGCTTTTCTCGGGCCGGTGGTGGTGTCCTGTGATCTCCTATCAAATTGTAAGTCAAAAGCAATTGACCTACTTCTTTGTTGGCGCTTAAATTCACACCGGAATGTGTATTTGAAACGGACAGCTATGCACAGATAAACTGCTCTTCAAATTAGGAGGGGAAGCTCCCTCTTGCTGATGGTATTCAAGAAAGTAAACTAAAACTAAGTTGCCTATCTTTTTGATCAGCCAGAGCACAAGGTTTATAAAACACAAACGCCGCAGCTGAGATTTTCTGATTTAAGAACTTCAACTACGACTAACTTAAACTAAAGACGTTTCTAACTTCTCAAGTAATAAGCAGAGCAAGAGAAATTAGAAATGGACAAGGATGATTCTCTGACAAAGTACTTCAATAAACTCTTTTCGAACAAACATCTACACACTTCAATGTAAGCTGAAATCGAGATCATAAAAGCATAACACAAATAATGGAAATCTGAGATTTTGGACCAAGGCAAAGGAGGCTCATGATTTTATTACTCAAACTTCTCGAACAGCTCACTTAACATGTCTAGGAATAAGAAATTGCATTAAAGAGGCTTGCAATCTTTGGGTTTCACACAATAGAAACAGCAATCACACTAACTCCTGTTGGCTAAAGAGGCTCAACAATTTGCTTATCATAAATACAATTGAACTGAACACAACAATCCCAAACACAGCTCGTGTAATTTGCTAACACAATAACCAAGAAGAAACTAAATGAGCAAAGGCTCTTATTTATAGACAAGCAGAGGAGTAGGGAACCCTAAAATCTCCTTGCTTTCACAATCTAGGGCTTGCTCAGCAAGCAAGCTTTATTACTAAATCTAGAAAGAAGATAACATCTAAAACCTTAGAAAGCAGAAAAAGCGGGAAATGCCAACTATTACATCTTATCTTCTTTCTCTTCTCAAAGAATGGATAAGGATCATTCCAAGAATAGAAAGAAAACGGGAAAGAAAGCTTCTAGAAGAAAGCTGCTTTAAAGCTCGATCTCATCTGCTAGAAAAAAAAATTTAGAAATGGCGTCCCGGTTCCAAGTATCTATGCCAACTAAGGCAATATTTTGATTCTCCAAGATCTCGTCTTCTGTGATCAAACTTAGAGAATCCTTCACTTCTTCAGCTGTTTTATGAGTTCTATTCTTGCAAAATATCGCTGCCCAAAAAGATGACTCACTAATTGATAACTTGGCGGCTCTGCAACTTTATGCTTCTGACACCTTTCTTGATTTCCATTAGAAGAGTATTGCAACACTCTTTTCCGATACCTTTCCTTTTTCTCATATCACATCTTCTCTCGTTCTTCAGCTGGGATGATGACGTTTTAACATAGTGCTGATTTGGTCTTAAACTCGAGGGGAGTGTTCTCCATATTGAAAACCTTGAAAAATGACTGTAAACTCGCCTATGTTCAGACAAATCTTGAGCAACTTTCTATTTTTAGAATGTTGGTTTTTGGCCTCAAACGGACAATTTTTTGGAAATTTTTCTGAGATATGGGTTTTCTTCAGAATCTCTTTGCAAGACAACCCAGATCGCCTGTTTTTGAAAATCTTGAATTTAGACTGAAAAAGCAGCAAACCCTAATTTCTTCAATTTTTCACCGAAAAAGCTGGCACCTGGGTTTTGTTCAGAATACAGTTAGAAATGGACCCAGTTGATCAGATTTGAAAAACACTGATGGCTGATCGAAAAAGCAGCCAACCCTAGGTTTTAAAATTTTCTTGAAAAAAGCTGTGATATGGGTTTTCTTCAGAAGACTGATTTGAAAGGACCCAGATGGTTGAAAATTGAATGCACTAAGGATTTCATTGACATGCAAAATAAAAGCAGCTGCTGCAACTTGATGAAGTTCTTGAAAATTTCCTTCAGTAGATTGAAGAGAAAAGACCCAGATGATTGAAAAATGGAATGCCTTGGTCTTCTTCTTGAAAAGTTTTAATCTTCTGGATGAAAAAGCTTGAAAAAGCAAGGGTTTATGTTGCTGGTCTGAAAAATATGATGAAAAACCAGCAAGCTACGTTCTTGAATCTTGAAATATTTCTTCAAACTTGCTGCTCCAACTTTCTCCCTTGAAGGCTACTTGCAAAATAATGAAAATAACATAAAAGAAAGATGTTAAATAGACTTAGGGTTTTGTTTTTGCTTTGCTTTCTTTTGCTTTTATTTCCAAAACCCTAAATCTCAACTTCATTGAACTTGGACGCCTCTTTCTTCTCTTGCAATCTTGAAAATTTTGAAAATCTATGAAAATTTTCTAAGGCATGAAACTTTGGGCGCCTTTCTCCAAGAGGGGCGCTTATTTTCACCAGTGTTAGTCAAAATTTTGACTTTTTCAACTTTTCTCCATTTTTACATGCTACTTCGCCATTGATTTCTCGTTGACAGACCAACCCGACAGGCGAGCTGAGTGGTTCACGACGGAGCCTGACTGAAACTGAGAAGGATGTTCTGGAGGAGCCTTTGGCTAAAAACTTGATCTTGACCTCTGAATTCATGGGAGCCTTTTCCTTCGAGGGGCTCCGAACTTTCACAGTGTTAGCCATTTTTCTGATCTTCAATTTCTTCATTAACTCCTCTTCTACAGATGATCTCGTCGAATTTGGAGCTTCAGGCGTCGGATCGACTGACGGTTGTGCTCATCGCGAAGCTGACGAAGAATGAGAAGGGGTCTTCTGGAAGAGATTTTGTTGGAAAGTGAAATTTGACCCTTCAAAAGTTTGGGCGCCCATCTTGGCTGGGGGCGCCCATGTTCACCAGACTTAGTCATTTTTACACTTTTTTTATGTCTGCTTCTAAACCTTGGTTTTTAGCCTTTGTCGAACCCTCTGTTTGGTGCTTCAGATCTAGTGACTGCGACATCCGATTGACGTGCTGAATATCTCATTGGAAAGCTGGATCAATTGTGAAGAGATCTCGTTAGACACTCGTCTGCAAATTCATTTGTTGGGACCCCTGAAAACTTGGGCGCCCTTCTTCACCAGGGGCGCCCACTTCCTCCAAACTTAGCCATTTTTACTGATTTTCATCTTCGAGTCTAAAACCTTCATTCTGTACCTTCGTCTTCGATCTGAATCTGCAGAATGTTAAACAGTCGGACGTGCTGACAAAGACAGGCATCGCGAAGCTGGCAGGATACTGAAAAGATCAAACATATTCTTGAACCCTAACAGCTGAATTAGGCCCTTCAAAAAGTTGGGCGCCCTTCTTCACCAGGGGCGCCCAAAATCTGAACACTTAGTCAAATTTTGATATTTTCAACTTTTCCTCATTCTGACTTCAGTGCGGATCTCCCGCATTAGTGTCGGTGGTCTGGATGGAATAGTATCAGGTAACTTCCCCTTCGCTAGATGTAGTTCTTGAAGGTAATGAGAATTGAACATTGGTAGGCGCAAACCCTGATTCTGACATTTGATGCCCTAAAAAGATGGGCGCCCTTCTTCACCTGGGGCGCCCAAGCTCGGCAGTGTTAGAAAATTTTCATGAATTTCCAATTTTCTTTCGTTCTTCCGTGCATGTTCATCATTTCATCTTCTATCAGATGCTTGAGCGTTGGATTTGGCTGACGGTAGTGACCTCCGATGATGACCTCAAAGCTCGGATATATACGAAAAAAAAGGAATATAGACCGGTAGGGTAAAAGCCCGACTATTTGAGATTGACTACCCGGCTGATATGGGCGTATTTTGAGCCAATCAAAATCAGTTCGGACTCTGTTGGACCAACTTTCTACTTTTAGAAAATTTTGCCAGTATCCGTTTCGAAAGAAACCCAGAAAAACCCAAAAAATGTTATATTTCGAGAAAATTTCTAAAAATAGCGGTTTTCCTAAAATTTAGGGATGAAAAGCGGGAATCGGGTTTTTGTAGGTTAATTTGTTCTTAGCCGGACCCGGATCGTCGAGAATTGAAAATTTGGTAATTTTAACCCCTCATGCAAGGCGATGCACACCCAAATTTTGACCTTTTGGTGATTTAACAAGACTTTTTACTCATTTTGTTAAAATCTCTAAGTGTAACAAAATTTTAATTTTGAGATTTACAGCATCATTTCGCTTTGCTCACCGCCTATCAACCCATACCAAGATAACCGGAGTTTGGGAATAGAAAGTGTGTCCGTCAATAACCTTTGGTTAGATAAATGCAGAGGCCAGGCCGAAGTATCTCTTCTTTGCTGCATAATCCGGTTTGGACGGCATCCATGTCCTCATTCACAGTGCAGGCAGGAACAACCGCTCAGTCAAGTTAATGCAGCAGAGAACATTCTTTTCCTGACTTCAACCTCATCTGATGCATCAGCCCAATAGTCCTCAATATTTGCCTTGTGCTTAAACTCCTCTGACAGTACCCATTTGATGTTATTATGCGGATCATAGTGCTGTCGGCTGGTGTGATAGGAAAAGTGATAAAATTGAAGCTCATTCTCGGCCTCTCTAGCTGCCTGAAATGTAGGACACACTTCATCTGAGTTGCCCATGACAATTGGGAAATCAATTCCTCCGTATTTGCTCTTGGGTCTTAGCTTCGTATTGAGAACAATTGCTGAATATCTCATGATTCTGCTCGGTTGGGTGCCAAGGCTGTGGTGCAGTGAAAAACTGCCCGCGACCTTATGTAAGAAAACTTTGGAAACTGAATAAACCAGCACCCATACCTTTCGATCAATTCCTGGGCCTCCCTCGAGATTTTGTGGTGTAATCGCTCCTGAAGCAATCTCGTAATATGCATGGTGAAGGCGTCATTGACACGCTTGTAATGAGTAGTGCTTGCCAAATGCAACTGCGAACAAGCCTCATGTATTTTAAACTGGTGAGAGCCACAACCAACAGGCTCCTTGTAAGAAATCCCTCTATACTTTGTCACTAAGTCACCAGGTTCGAATTCGAATTCGAGTTCGACAACATTGAAATTCGAATGAAATTCGACAAGGAAAAAATTCGAAAAGTATAAAATTCGAATTAAATTCGCCTTATGTAAATTTTTTATTTTTTTTATAAATATAAGTAATATCTACATACAATTCTCTAAATAGTTTAACATTGATAAATATATTTGAATCATTACAAAAAGATGACACATTTATAAAATATAAACCATAAGAAACATGTGAAATCACGATTGTGAAGATGTTCTTTTGTCAAAAAGGTACAATAACAGTAAAGACTTTAGAACTTCAAAAAAGCTCCAAGTCATCAAGAGCACTTGGCTGAGATGCTAAATCATCATCATCTGTATCAGTACTCAATTCTTCATCTGCAAAGTCAGGCTCATCTGCATCTAGTGCTGCTATGTCTTCACGAATTTGTTGTGATGAAGAGTCCTTTGCTGATTTGTTCATGAGCAATTTTAAATTGCTGCGAACATAGACAAGATCTCCCAACTTTCCGGACAACAATTTATTCCTCTTTTTGGAATGGATGTGGTCAAAGCAACTCCAGTTCCTCTCACAAGCTGACGAACTTGCTCCCTGACTCAAAACTCGAATAGCAAACCTTTGTAGCTTAGGAGTTTGTGCTCCATAGGTCATCCACCATGTATACGCAGGTACATGTGTCATGTCATATTTGGCTGCTAACATTCCAAACATCCCTTCTCCTCTCTTGTATACCCAAAATTGACTTCTAATTAGTGCTGAAATTGATGGATTTGATTCATACTTTTCAGCAGCTTCTAAAAGCCCTACCATAATTTCAGTGTCACCTTCTCTATCAATAGAAAATAATTTAGGCTCCAAAAAGCAAGCTGCTGCATGTAAAGGTGTGTGCATCATTTTCCATCTGCAATCAACTACCTCCCATATCTTCATATATTCTGCTTCTACATTATTGAGTGCTTTTTGAATAGTTTCATTACAACGGTCCATGCTTTCATAAAGCATGCCAAGGCAAGGAGTGTCACCATCAACCATACGAAGCACGTCAACAATTGGTTCACATATAAGTAAAACCTTGGCTGCACTTTCCCAGAAATTGCTATTCAGAATGATTTGCTCTACGTTCTTCCCCTTAGGACCTTTAGAAAGCACTGAGTGTTCCCATTCATTGGAACAAATTACAGACCTCAAAGCTGCCTTTTCTTCAACCACTCTTTTCAAAGTGATATAAAATGAAGCAAATCTTGTTTCACAAGGCCTCAACAACTCCCTGGATGCATGCCGCCTATAAAGACTCAATGTGAGACGATGATTCCTTATGAAATTTGCAATTGCTCTTCCTCTGTGAATAGCTTCATGTACCCATGGGAATTTAGCCAAGTCATGAAGCAACAAATCAAGACAATGGGCTGCACATGGGCTCCAATATATTTGTGGGTATTTCTCTGCAATTAGCTTCCCAGCTCCCACACAATTTGCGGCACTATCAGTTACCACTTGAACCACATTTTCCACCCCTATTTCAAGAATGGCTTCCTCTAATATTTGAAAAATGTACTCAGAAGTTTTCTTGTGGTTCATGGTATCAATCACTTTCAAAAACACAACACCCTCAGGACAAGCCACCAAAATATTTATCAATGGCCTTTGACATATATCTGACCATCCATCACTCAATATAGTGCAACCTGTTTTCCTCCAAGAGGTTTTGACAGTAGCTAGTTTATCGGTCACTCTATCTTTTTACCTCTGCAAAAGAGTTGTCCTGATAGTCTCTGAACCTGGGGGAGTGTACCCTTTGCCAAACTCTGCAATTTTGTGAACAGCATTACGAAAATGTGGACTTCTTGCAACATTGAATGGAATAGCACTTGTGTAAAACAAATCAGCTACAGCATCATCCACCTCCTGTTTCTCTACTGGTTTCCAGAAGCTTTTCAATGTTCCACTCTCTTTTGATGCCCTCACCGGTTTGGATAAACCAGAAGAGGAAGACATAATAGATGCTGAGAATCTAGATTGAGACATATCCTCTTCAATTCTCTGTTTTTTTTGTGTTTTCTTCATCTTTCCTATAATTGAAGAGGACTGTTCTTTCTCTAAAGCAGCTCTCATTTCTGGGGTAACGTCAGGACATGCTGTAACACCTCCTCCTGCACCATTTGTAATACCAAGTAAATGGTCCATTGCCCTTGTCAAACCGCCAATAAAAGGTTTCTGACACTTGTTGCATTTGAGGTCAGTACCATTGCGAGTGATATATTTCCATGCTTCCGCAGTTGATTTCTGGGGAGCCATAATCTGTATGTTTGAATGACAAAATAATATTTAATATTTACAAGTTAAAACATCCACAAAATTTTATTTCAAACAACATTGAGACAAAATATATAGATTTCTTATTTTAAATCTAAAAAACAAAATAAAAAAATACTAAATTTGATTTTAATAAACATAAAAATATTTAACATATTTTTATTAACATAAAAAATAAAATGAAAACACTAAATCATTTCTTTAGAACATAAAATAAAAATATTTTTTATTTTGTATTTTTATTAACTTAAAAAAACAAAATAAAAAATATTAAATTTTATTTAAAAGCTCAAAACAAAACAGTACTAAATATTATTAATTAAAAACTAATAAGTAAATTTTAAAACTATATCTAATAATTAATAAATATTAATTTATTCATATAAATTTAAAATTGAAAATCTTAAATTGTATTAATATATTATATATTTATAAATTTATACGCTTTGTTTTATAATTTTATTATTTAGTATTTATATTCATATTTAGGCTCGTAGTTTTATTATTTTGAAATCTACAGACTTTCACGTTTCATAAATATATTTTTTAATATATTTACTGAAACGTGAGAGTCTGTAAAATACAAAATAATAAAACGTGAATTCACGTTTTATTATTTTGTATTTTACAGACTTTCACGTTTCAGTAAATATATTAAAAAATATATTTACTGAAACGTGAAAGCTGTAGAATTAAAAATAATAAAACTACCAACCTAAAGGCTAAATATGAATAAAAATACTAAATAATAAAATTATAAACATAAAGCGTATAAACTTATAAATATATAATATCTTAATATAATTTACATTCTAAACTCTAAAAATAAGAGCTGTAAAGTAAAAGAAACAAACAAGCAGTAGCCCTCTGGGGGAATTCAAATAAAATAAATTTAAAACTTCATTGCCTGCCTCAACTTCCAGCGATGGCGTGTATGAGGAAGAAGACTCGTATTTGTGAATTTAGGTTTTCTTGAGAGTCGAGACCAAAAGCCAATGAGAGCCTTGTGAGTCTGGCAGAAGGTGACCCGATGGCCTTGAAGCCAGGTTGGGCAGGGGCGAGAGTTTAACAGGAATGAAATTACGGTTTACCGAAGTCACGAGAGTGATGCGAAGTGCGGTATGCAAGGTGGTAGTTGAAGGAGCCCAAGACAAACAAAGCGTTAAGCAAAATGCGTGTGAGCAATTGGTTTTACGATAATAAAGCGTCGCCGCCGGTTTATAACAAAAAAACTTTAAAAACCTAAAAAAAGCGTTAAAAATAACCCTAAAAAAAAAACGCTTTATGAAAATTTTGGACGCAATTTTCTCCGTACGAATTTCATCGAATATAAATGAATTTGAAAGTTTTTTTTGAAATTCGACGAATTTCGAATTTCATGTTGAAATTCGGCCGAATATGGTGACTTAGCTTTGTCATACGAGCCAGCATGTAGATGATGTAAGAGCTCATATAGAACGTCTTCGTTCTTCTCAGGCTCAGGAGCTGCTCGTGCAAATTGTCACTGATCATCACAGCCCAGTTGACGTAATCGTTTCCTTCCAGCACAAGGTTGATGTAATAGAACATCCAAGGCTCGAAAATAAATGATTGTGGGCAACCTCCAACTCTGCTCAGCATCATAATGAGATCACAATATTCCTGTTTCAAGTCATCTGCAATGATTTGTTTTGGCAGCTTCATACGAGAAGGCTTGGGATTGATCATCCAGTGAGTATTAATTGTCTCCATGCATTTCTCGAATGCAGAAGCGTACATTCGCTCAGCTCGCTCTATGGATTTGTAAACCATGTTTCTGTGCACCGGGATCCCGAAAGCTTCACCAATGGCTGAAGGAGTGAGATTAGCGAGCACTTGCCCATCTGGTGACATGATCGACCTGTGATCCTTCTCATAGCAATTGGCGCACTCCATCATCAGCTCCAAACATTGAATGGCTGGTGGGAAACCAGCAGCTGCATATAATCCGCTTCGAACAATATTGTGGGAGGTGTTCGAAAGTCGATGACTTCCAATCCCCAACATTCTGTTCTTGAAAGTCTCTAGGTTGATGGAGCCCAAGTTGGTGTCTGTCAGCTTGCCCAACTTCGAAATGAACTTGGTCTCTGGCATAAAAGTCTTGCTCAGCTTCTTGATCACAGCTTGCCTGGATGCACCGTTGTTGTCTTTTCCAGTTGCCCTTGCCTCAGTCATCTGCAACACAACAAACATTCATCAGCAAATTAATTTATAAAATAAATAAGACATTGTGTAGGGGCTGCAGTCGACTTCAAGAACTTGAGGAGCTGCAATAACGTTTCTTATTCGCAAACCTTAG
>VDFB02098730.1:0-25399 GCA_007258455.2 Sequoia sempervirens
CTTTGTATTGGAGGGGATCATTTTTGGTCTCAACTAGAATTTTGAGATGGCCATAGGCCTCTCTCAGCATAGTGTAAGTTCTCCAGTTACTTTGAGGGATGTTAAATTATGAATTTAGATCATTCCAATCCTTCAATCTTCCATTTTTCAAAACATCATTAAAACAAAGAATCCCTTTTTGAGCCCAACTTTTAGCAGAACAACCTTGAATTAGAGCTAAAGGCTTCCCTTTATGCTTCAAATTCCACCAAATAGATCTATTGGAAAGGATAACCTTATTATCACCCTTGGTGAAGTGGAAGTTGGATAGGTTCTTTTTGATAATTTCCCAAGCCTTCCATATGGTTCTAAAAACATTGGATCATGCGGGTGACATGGGCCACTCACAACTAAGAATATCATTGAAAGGAAGGAATTTCCAGAATTTAGCATGTTTAGGCACAACATTGGCAATGTTGTATTTGATGAGCACTTTCCATGGTTCCTCACCATCCAAGGCACCAATCACCCATTTAGTTGCTAAGGCAATGCCTTGAATCCTTAGATCTTTTAACCCCAGACCACCTCACACCTTAGAGATGGTGCACCAATCCCATTTGACAGAATAATTTTTCCTTTTCCCTTTACCATCAGACCACAAAAATTCTCTTATTCTTTTTTGAATAACATTAATTTGGTAAGAGCAAAAAAACCACACTGAGGCAAAGTAAATTCTATAGGAGGACATAACTTTTTGACAGATTTGGAATCTCCTAGCAAAAGAGAGGTATTGTCTGTTCCACTTTGTTAATTTCTTCTCTATCTTATGTCTAATCCAACACCACATTTCTTTCAGATTAGGCTCAACAACAAACGGGATACCAAGATATCTCACCAGCTTCTGGGGAACCCCCATTGAATGCGATACCTGCATACCCAATCAGGGGCTTATCTTTCCAACCTAGGAGGTAGGATTTTGTAGGGGAAACTTTTTCCCCTAAAGCAAGACAAAAGGTTTCAAGCTTCCTCATTGGAACTGCAAAGTTATCCTCATCAAGTTGCAAAAGGATAGATGTATCATCAAAAAATTGAAGGTTGACGAGTTCATTCAAGTTTGGCAATTTGATACCTCTTATCCTTAGGACCACTGAGCTATCCCTTAAAACATAATGAAGTGCATCAGAGGCAATAACAAACAGGGCAGGTGCAAGAGGGAAACCTTGCCTTATTGATCTCCCAAGAAGGATCTCCTATGAAAGAACTCCATTGACATCAACTTGAGCAGAAGCATCCTAGAATAAAGTCTTAACCATAGAGCAAAAAGTCCTTAGAAAACCAAAAGCCTCTAGTACCAAAAGCACAAAATGTTGGTATGTGGTGATTATGCTATATTGTATAGCCCATGGTATACTGTACATCTGGCTGCGGTTTGGTGGATGTAGCCCAGATTGGGTGAACCACGTTAAATTCTCTGTGTTATGATTTATTCTGTGTATGTTTTAGTTTCTCTGTTTATTATATAAAATCTGCATTTAATTGTTAGATCTACCATCTCTAACCCTAACAAAAATCCCATTCAATCCTATCATAGGCTTTTTCAAAGCCTAACAAAAGCATTGTTGCATCTTGTCTTGAATTCTTGGCCTAATTCATGGCCTCCCAGCTTGTCACAAGATTTTACAAGATATATCTCCCCTTAATGAATCTAGTTTGAGTTGAGTTGATGATGATGGGAAAAATATTAGCCAGTCTTTCAGCCAGTGCTTTTGCCAATATTTTATAAGAAACATTCAAAAGAGTAATGGGCCTCCAATTCTTAACAAGGGTTTTGTCCCCCTCTTTAGGAATCAACTTAATAATTCCTCTGTTAATATTTTTGCCAAGGGAGCCTTTCTCAAAGGCCTCTTTATAAACCAAATATAGATCATCACTTGCCCAGTCTATGAATGATTTGTAAAATTCTACAAGGAGACCATTAGGTCTTGGAGATTTGTCATTTTTGAGGGAGGGAATGGCTCTCCTTATATCCTCCTTGGAGATTTCTCTATCAAGCTCTATATTTGCCTCCTTACTAATCCGCTTGGGCATGATCCTCTTGATACAATCCCTAGCCTGAAAGCAGGAGTCATTACCCCCTTCAAAGGTGAAGAGGCTCTGATAGAAGAGGAAAAAATGCTCTCTTATTTCATCTTGTTTCACTAGAATTTTGCCATTTGCATTAATATGGTCAATCAGTTCTCTGGCCTATTTCTCCTTTAGATATTTGAAAAAGAATTTTGTTCCCTTGTCTCCATTCTCAAGCCAATTCATTTTGGCTCTAATTTTCAGTCTTTTAACCTTGTTGGTTTGAAATCTCCTAAGATTATCTCTGGCAACAGTAAGTTTATCGATTAGAGAGTTGTCATCGAGGCTATTTTGGATTTCTGATTCTACCTGGAAAAGATTGTCCTGTAAGATGGTCTCCTTTTTCCTCCTATCCTTGGCCTTCTTTCTCCCTATAATCTGGAACATAATCTTCCAACCTTGAACATTCAGGTTCCGCCGCTCAATGGGGGATAAAGTTCTATGCAGTCACTTATTGATGGATTTGAGAGAGGTTATGGCATTTCTGCAATCTTCATCTTTAAGAAGGCTAGTGTTAAGACAAAATCCATTTTTAGAGCCTGCATTTGATGTTACTCCATTATTAAGCATAAAATTAGCCCTTATTGGATGATGATCAAAGAGAGAGTATGGTGTAACCTCCATCTTGTAGCCATCCTTGATTAGAGTTGTCGAGAAGAAGGCCCTATTAATATAAAACCTATCCAGCCTGCAAAGAACTCTCCTTCCACTTTTATGATAATTAGACCAAGTGAACCAGGTATCTTTACAATCCTTCTTCTGGCCTTCAACAGGGCCCTCAAGATTTACCTTGGATTTTAACCTCAACTAATGAAATTTCTCAGATTCTTTCCAATCATGACCCACTCCCCCATATTTGTCTTCCTCTTTTTCAACAAAATTAAAATCGCCCCATAAAATCCAAGGGATATCTTGAAGATTGAACATCCATTTCCAGAGCAAGACCTTGTCTATGTAGTCATTAGGAGCATAAACTAAACAAATACCAAAGCAATCCTCTTTCTTCTTCAAAATTTCCCATACAACCCTATTGCAAGGAGAAACTCCAGAGCTTACCACATACTGATTCCAGTTGTTGGCCATTAGAATAACAGCCCCTCCCTTACCGTTTTCATGTTTCGTGACAAGTTGGGAAGCATCCTTCCAGATTACCTTCAAGCTATTCTCCAAGGCAAATCCAATGGATTTGACTTCTTGCAAGAGCACAAAATCCTTCTCCTTTTTTTGAGCAACCAATCTCCTGACCATATGCTTTCTATTAGGGGTCTCAAGACCCCTTACATTCCAAGAAAGACAGTTAATTTCCATTCTTTTGTTCATTAATTGAGGGGCCTTTATCACTCCTAAAGTTATCCAAACATTTAGGTAGTTTATATTTCTGCCTCAATTCTTTTTGCACTGGGGTGGAAGGATCACCCCAATAAGTTTCTTTCTTTTATCTTTCAAAAGGTGATTATTCTCCCTCTCCTCCTTCATTTTTGTACCATCCATTCCTTTCTTCTTTCTATATCTCCTAGTTTTTTTAACTAGCACCTCAATAGGAACTCCTTCCCCATCAGTGGTTTCCCTAGTAAAGAGAATCCCTAAGTCATCTGCAGAATCCATGCCCAACTGGGAGGCAAACCCATCCGAACTGATCACCCCATCAAGGGAGTTAATAGTTGCTAGTGCTAGATTTGAAATTTGAGTTTCATCTTCCTTTTCATTCCCAGTTACAAAAGCAATGGTGTTACAATCCAAATTTGGTCTCGAATCTATCTCAGCCCCCACAGGCTAGGATAACTCAACCTTGTTAGTCTCTCTGCCAAAGTTCAAGGACTCTGGTTCATCAATAAGTTTAGTGGGACATGCCCCAAGGTTTTCGGGGATCAAGTCCCCTGCATTCTTATGATAGCCTATAGTTTGTGTTTCCTTTGTTACACCAACAATATCCAATTCTCTGAAGCATTTATCATTAAATGAGTAGATCTCTTTTACCGAGATAGTATTGTTTTCTTCGGGCCGCTTCATTTGCCTAATTTTCTATAATGCCAATTATTGTGCATTAAGTTTGCCATTGTTAGGAGGATCTTTTAAATCATTTTGACAGGAAGGTGAATTACACTCCCTACTACTGGTAATGTCCATCTCTATGCAATTATTAAACATGGATGTGTTTAAATCCTAAGTTAGAGAAATCATGTTTTCTTTATTCCGGGTGGCGTCCTCTTTTGAAAAAGTGGCTTTTTTCTTCTGGTTATCTATCCTCGAGGAGAGGCTGCAATCTTTAGTCCTCCCTGAATAATTTTCATCCCTTCCAAACTTTGGCGAGGGCTACTTATTAACATTGTTGCCACCATAGGCAGAAGTTTTGTTATTCTTATTCTTTATTAATAGACAATTCCTTCTAATATGCCCCTCTCTATGACAGAGATAACACACATTAAGACCACTGAGGGTTTCCAAAGCACAAGTTATGATTCCAGATTTAAGTTTAATTTCAAGGATTTGCGAAAGATCCATTCCCAGGGTTAAGGAGACCAAAACCTGCTCATCCAAATGGGGTAGAGGAGACTTAGTCTCATTAGTTCTCAAGAATTTTCCATATGGCTTGAGCATCAAAGGAACACATTTTTAGAGTCGAGGGGGAACGTGTTTAATAACCAACCACCGGGGGTTGGACAAGGCCAACACCTCCTCATCCAATGCCTCTGGACGCCATGCCAGGGCTCAAAATGTTAATCTCCCAACACTCCAAAATTCCTTATTGACAATTTCTTGTTGAGATTTAGGGTTATTAAAAAAACCACAAATAAGCCTTTTTGCACCATTTGACAATAGTAGAAATGAAACCCTAATTTATTTTCCCAATTTTTTTTGAACCATTCATCCATATATTTCCTAGCTGGGACCCTATTAGGATCCACGACTGCAAAGAAAATTGCAGTCTTTGAGAGTTTTACATCTTCCTCAAAAATAACATTATCTAATGCCTCATTCGGAACCAAGATAGACTTCAAGAGAGGAGACAAAGATTGCTTACCTTGTCCCTCTTGTCCATCTTCCAACAACGGATTCACCAAATTGGCCACAAATTTCGTACCCTAAGGAAGCCGCCTGCGCTTGCCCACAATGATGTCCCTAAAAGATTTGACGGGTTGTTTAGACACATCGTCGAAGGCTGGGCAATTTAGGGAGTTGTCGGGGAGATCTGTATCCCCTTCCATTATATCCTCGAACCACCACTACTACTTTGCACATGCCTTGGCACAAACACAGAATCTCGACGGGAGGAGCCCGTCACACCCACACCACCAAATCAGAGCGCAAGATTATACCTGTCCTGATGAGTACAAAATGTACTCGGGAGAATGATTCAGAAACGTGGAAGAGGGCCGAGCCTCCTCCACGGGTGTCCGAGGACACCCACAAAGTAGAACTTTCACACACTCGACCAGAATTGCAGAGCCCTCAAACGTCCTCATCAATCAGCCCCAATACCTTCTAAGATACAATTTAAAAAAGAAAAAATTAAAAAATACATATAAAATAAAATAATTCTTAATTAAAAATTTAAATTTATATGCTAATATTAGCTAAATTCTAAAATAAATAATTTTTTTAAAACTGATTTTTCCTTCTAAATTTTAATTTCAAAAAAACTTTTAATTATTAATATAAATTAATACACATTATTTCTTTAACAAATACTTTAATTTTAAACATTAAAAAAAATCATAATATCATTTATCTCCACAAAAAATTCTAAAACAATAACTGCTAAAGAAAATAAACAAAGTAGCCACATATGACCTTCCTCTTAGAGAGTAGGCAATGTACTTTCAATACCTTCTGAGCTTTCCTTCCAATGCCTACCGACTCCAAACGTACTCCATAAACACTCATGTAATCCAATTGCACGAGAAATTCAACCTGGACCAAATAAATAGAAGATTGTAAATTCAAATATTTTTTAACAGTCAATTAGCCTTCAGGCTGAAATATGGGAGGAGCCTGTAACACTGTGAATTAAAAGCTAATGGAATGCAAGATGATTAA
Organism: Sequoia sempervirens; assembly: GCA_007258455.2. Taxonomy (NCBI): domain Eukaryota; kingdom Viridiplantae; phylum Streptophyta; class Pinopsida; order Cupressales; family Cupressaceae; genus Sequoia; species Sequoia sempervirens. Next base: position 6,142 of record VDFB02098730.1, read on the forward strand.
TGTGACAGTGATGAGAGGGTGGTGCATTGCAGCAAAACCCTTCAAATCTTTTTTCCTCCAACACAAGCCCACAAGATCAATTCATTCGCTTACCCATTCTATTTACCCTTTGCAAAAGCTGAACCCCTTAATGGAGGGCAGCACCAGAATGTCTTTCAACACTTCCATTCATTGCTCCCTTTCCAAATCAGAAGCAGAGACATCTTCCACTGCTGTGCAGTCTTCTACTGTAAGTTTTACAAATTTATTGCAATGGTTTTCTTATTCGCTGATTTGTTTACAAATAGTAGAGTTATTTAGCCATATAAGTCTATATTAGTGCTTTTATTTTAATTGGGTATATTGCACAATCTGGGATAAACTGAGGCTTCACTTTAAAAGACCACTTTGCTTTTAACACTCGAGTTCTTTCATTTGATTTTTATCAATATCCTATTGGTTTTCTTGGTAATTTGGGTGATACATAAGATCTTCGATTAATTACTTAGCCCGACAAATCTATTATTGTGATTTTCTTGGTGATTTTGGCTTGCCCGAGAAATAATCTAGCTTGCCAGATCTTTCACTGTATTTTTCTCGGTAATTTTGGTTAGGAAGAAGAGCTTCTGCAAATCATTTATCTTTGTCAGGTTGGTTACTAATTTTTTAATTGCAAATTTATTTAGGACTTACGAAACTATTGCAGTGATTTCCATTGTCATCCTGTTTATTGATGTTTTGTTTAAGTTTAAATTTCTTTAGCTTTGCATAGGTTTTCTTGGTTTATTCATGTGTTTATTTGTGTATTTAGTAAATCCCTCATTTCTTTGGATGTAACCTTTGGCTTAGATGCTAATATCCTGGGACATCTCTTCCGCCAAAGATGAATGGGATTTTCACCCTATCTTGTCGGTTCTGTGATGTTTTTTAATTTAAATATAATTTAGTTGAACAGAGGTTTTCTTAGCTAATTTATTTATGCATTGGTAACTTTCCCATTTCTTCTGGGGTAATGTTCATTGCTTAGAGGCTATGACTGAGAGACATCTCTTTGTTTAAAGTGACAAAGGACTTGCTTCCGCAACTATCCTTTTCTTTTGGGGTATCTCTTCCATTATAGATGCCTGGGACTTGCACCCTACCTTGTCTATTTTGTGATTTTTTATTCAATTTTAAATTGTGGTTTATATGTTACGAGTCATGACTGAGGACATCTCTTCATTCAAAGTCACAGGACTTACTCCTGGAGTTTTCTGCTAGGACATCGTGTGCCTAGAGCATTGGATGTGGTGTTTTTCCCTATTCATGTGCCAAACCTGGAGCTTTGGTTTAAAAGTTCATTTTCTTGGAGCTCAGTCTTACAAACATATTGCTTCTTGGGCGGTTTGTTGACTGTTTTTTCTTTCTTTTAAAATTCAAACTTATTTAGTTTTACAAAGTAACAAATCTACTGCAGTGATTCTCACAGTAAATTGGCTTACTTCATTTTTTTTTAATTAAGCCTTGCAATGATTTTCTTGGATAATTTATCAATTTATTTGGCAAATTCATCTTCCGTTTGGGTCAACCTTTGGCTTATGACTGAGGAGAATCTTTTCTGTCGAAGTAACCTTGGACTTGCTCTCAGCTTTGTCTGTTGGCATAGATCACAGCCAATGTGTTGAATCAGAATGTGGTATTTTACATAATTTCAATAATTTATCATATCTCATGGGGTTTGAACCTGGCGTTCTTTGTAAGCCCATTTTCTTGTAGTGCTTGAGCTGAATGTCTGTTGCGGTTATTTTCTTCATCAATTTGTCAACCGGCTTTTCTTTTGAACTTTAAACTAATAGAGTCTTACAAATGTATTGCAGGGGCTTTTTTTGCTTGATTTGTTTATAATTTAAGTTTAAAATTTAGACTTAGGAGCCTATTGCAGTCATTTCTTGGTCAAGTTGTTCATTTTTTTAGTTTTTGAAAAAAATTGGATTTGCTTTTAAGTTTTAAGTTGCAGCACTCTACTTAGATGCCATGTTAAAGGATGTTTCACTAAGGACTCTGCCTTCTATTGCAGCTATTTTCTTGGTCAATTTGTTTACTGATCTTTAACTTTGAATTTATCAAAATTTTAAGTTGCAACCTTAGGCTTAGATGCCAGGATCGAGGATTATTTCCCTAGAATGTGTAGCTTCTATTATAGCGATTTTCTTGTTTTATTTATTTACTATTTTATTTCAAATTTTAAAATTAGCTATAATTTTTAAATGTGACTTTTGGCTTAGATGCATCTGCCGAGGGGTATATATTCCATCAAATTCACCTAGGCGCCTTCTATTGCAGTGATTTTCTTGGACAACTTTTTTTCATGATTTTAATTTTTTAAATAATTTTAAAATTGCAAATCTTTTGCTTCGATGCCACAATGTATCAGTTTAAATTTATCAAAATTCACATAGGATTTGAGCCTTGCCTTGGCAAATGAGGTATGCCTCACTCAGAACGGGGACACAGTACTTTGGGAATTCGAGTTGTCTTGTCTAAGATCTCTTTGTGCAGATTGTATATCAATTCCTCTGCCATATCCACCAACATTAACACAAAGGTGCATTAACATTGGGGTCATCAAGTTTTGAACCTAGATCATCATTGAAATAAGTGCCATATCTTGCCACTAGACTACAGCTGGGATATTTATTTTTCAATGGTTGCTATTTACAATGCAAGGATGTTTTTCTCCCCACTTATATTTCTCTGGATTTCATTTTGTTTTTTGTAAATTCAACATATAAGTACTTTGGGCTATTTTCCATCTGAAGGTGATTAAGTAAATTAGATCACGACAATTAGTAGCATCCAAGTCAGTGGCACTGGCACCAAAATATGTAAATACCTGACTAATAGTAATTTCTTTTCCTAGGCAAAGCTTTGATGAGATTATGAGCCACCTTAAATCCATGTGGGTTAAGCTTGGATAACATTCTTAAGATTTGTCAGCATGGGACTCTCTCCATCGTGTCCCTAATCATTACATCACAACCTTTCCTCATGTCTGGTAGACTTTGTAGATTAATTATAATGTTGGTGATATCTTGATTTTCAATTTCTTTTCATAGTATTGTTGAATAAATTGCCAAATTTTTCCTATGTAATTGCTGTCATTGTCTTGACTCTTATAATCTTATTAGTCTTTTTGGGATCCCTGCAGATCCTTTCCCCCCCTCCAAATGCAATGAATTCACTACATAACACTATTTTTTCTGATTAATTGTAAATTTGTAGTTTGAGAAATTAATGTAATTTTTTTAACATCTTGGTATTCAATTTTATCCTTGGTTCCTTTTTGTTAAATTGGCATAACATTTCCCAAATATTTGCTGTCATTTATATTCTAATAGTTTTTTATTGAATATTTGCCCATTTAGGGCAGTTCCTAATTCTAGTAACAGTGGTTAAATTTAGGATTTTTGTAGTTTAGATGTTTCCCGTTGAAGGCTTCATGAATTTACTCTGTGGCATTTTCTTCAGATAACTGCTAATTTAGTAATATCTGAATATTTTATATTTTTGATAGTTTTTGATATTGCCAACATTTTCCATCTTTCTTTCTGTTTTTTCCTTTAATCTTTTTGGTATCATTTACCACTTATTGCAGTTATTATTTTTTAGAATATTTGTTTAAAATTACAATTTTTATGTCTTGTCCAGATTTTTTTTAAAGAAACTGTTTTTTTGAAAAATTGGCAAAAAATTCCCTTTTTGTTGGAGTCATCCTTTCCTATTAATCTTTCTAGATTAGTTCACATTTTTTGGTAAACTTTTTTGAATTGGGCTTTTGTTTTTGTGCATAATTCTTATTTGAAACATTGGCAGAATTTTCCCAAATTCTATGTTCCATTTTTCCTATTAGTCTTTTTGGGATCCTTAACCATTTATAGCAGTTCACAAGTTTGTTAAAAGTGGTGTAAATTAGGAATTTTATGTCTGTGAAGATGTTTTTTGTCAACACAAGCTTAATGAAGGCACTTATAATATTAACAAAAGTTAACAACTCTTAAGAAGACTAATCTTTCTCACTCTACAGCCGCATAAATCAAAAGTCAATTTCTGCCAATCCTGTGGAGGGCCGACTAAGCAAAGCATCCCAGCAGGCGAGGAAAAGATGAGAGCAGTGTGCACACTTTGTGGGAATGTTTACTATGAGAACCCAAAAATGGTTAGTTTTTCTAAGTTCTAACAATCCAAGAACTGTTATCCTTTTTTGTTTATAAGTTAAAATTAAAAAATGTGGCTAATATTCCAATAAAAAACATAAATGATTAGAGTTACATCTGATGAACAATGAATTTATGAGGAACCTCTAAGCCTTTATCCAAGAGACATAAGAATTGACATCTTTCTGCTCTTGGCTTTAATATGCCTAGTCAAATCAGGATAGAGATTTTTTAATCCTCCTTATGAGTGTGGAACCATTTTCACTAAAAGTTACCTTGTATATTGTCATCTGAAAGAAATATCAAATAAATGGATGACAGTTTTATTTTAGGCTACATTATGCAATTTTTCATAACTAAAGTAGGGAGTTACACAGTCAACAGAGAAGCCTAGCTGGAATAAGACTGCAATAAAATATCATTGCCACAGAGTTCAAAATGCATGCTTATTCTCTGAAATACAATCTAAAAAACTGGGAAAATCCAAATAGTCCAAATTAGATGCTTTAAAGAAAATCCAAATAGTCCAAATTAGATGCTCTTTAAAGGAGTGAATTGAAAGTATTCTAGAGTTGGTATGCAATAGTTTAAGGGCTCATGAAAAATAAGTAGATAAACAATTTTGATGCCCAGATAAATTCTAATTTATCATAAATGCCTGTAAAATAAGTGAAACTTTAAAAGTTGAAATAAGTTCTTGAGTTACCTGGGTGGCAACTAAACTACCATGCAACTTTGTTGCACACAGCACAAATTTATTGCTTTCAGTGGCAACAGCTGTCATGTTTGTGTATGCATTTTTCCTTTTCTTTTGTTGTAGAACAATTCTAAACACATTTCTCATGTTATGGTCAATGTGTCCGGAAAAATATTGTGAGGTTCAAAGATGCATAACTTTTATATAAATGGACAAAAAATGAATCACAAGGCGCTCAAATCTTGGACCTGAGCATGGTACTGCATACCTTTTTCCCTTGCTGGATCTTAACGTACAAAAAGCAAGGTTTGATCCATAAACTGGTATTGATATTCCATGCACTAGTCATTGAGGACAAACATGACTGAAATTATTCTAAGCACAAATGAATTCAGGAAAATGCAAGAACTGGCAAGAGAAAACATCACAAGATTTGAACATGGATATACCCTAGAGAAACCCATGCATGGAAGAAAATTCAAGCAAATGTGAGCTACTACTCATTTAAAGCCTCACTCCGGTGGCAACTTACAAGTCTGAGCCTCTTGGGATTTGTACAGGCAAGAACCTAATCTGATACGGTCTCTCTATGATCTCTATAACACTCTCCCTGAAATGATAATTGATATTCAATAGTTGTTATTCTATATTTACAAAAAGAGAGGAATACTCCTTATATGGAAAATTGCAAGACAATGTTTCTAAAAAGAAACAATTGTTAACTGAAGCAAACTAAAGCTGAAAACTAAAAGATGCTAAAACAAACTAAAGCATAAACAAAAGTTACTAAAAGCTAACTAAGTTAACTAAAAGTAAACTATCAACTAACTAAAGCTAAGATGACCATTAAATATTACAATTAATACTTTAATACCCTCCCTTAATGGTCATCCTACATGCAATGTCCCTTGTCTCGGTTTGCCCTAAAATTTGTCTATTGGTCACAAGTTCTACCAACTAGGGTTAGGGTTTTCTCCTTATCAAATGAATAGCTCTTTGATTGAAACCTGCAAACACCACGTGAACAATATTTCCACATATGCACATATACATCTGTTAGCATTAGTTTATGGCATCACATTTATAAACTTATTATTAATGCAACTATTATGAATTAGGAGTAACATGGGTGGGTCCGCCCAAAGTCATTTGCCTAGCCTAAGAGGTTGTATACCGCAACTCTCCCTGTTGGCAACTTGTACCTGCTTTCCCCAACCATGTCACCCCCAAAAGACACTTTGCCTGCAGGTGGAAGCGGGAGGAGCTCACAAACGGTTTCGGCACTCCACTCATCCATGGCCCATCCTTGCCTTAGGATTGGACGGATCTTAAGTGGGACCTCCACTCATCCATGGCCCATCCTTGCCTTAGGATTGGGCGGATCTTAAGTGGGATCTCTAGGGACACATCGCTTCCTCAGGCCCTTTCCCACAAGTAGGGTTTCAAGCAGATTTAACATTCAGATTTATCCTTAGACATACATATGCAATTTGTGCTGTACTTATTATGGTCATGCATAAAGAATAGTATTTCATTCTATGCCTAAGTGACAGTCAGTAATGCTTCAGATTTAGTTTGATGAAATAATAATTGCTAGTTTAGGCAATAACAGCAAGTCAGTATTCGACAAGTTCTTCTCTATTTAGTCAATGCACAAACATAATGAACCCGTGGTGTGTGTATAATCTGATGTTAGGGAGTGATAAGAACCTATGGTGCATGATGCGATGAAGAGTAATCATTAGGAGTTAACCATTTATTGCAATCGTTGTTATAAAGAATAACTGTTGCAGCTATATAAATCAGATGCTAATAATAATAATGAGCCAATGCAAATGCAGCAGATTGCTATGTTAAGAAATCGAATAATACAGATGCACAAATCGCTGTCATGAGAAAGACCAATTAATGTAGCATGTAATAGACCAGAGGCATATTGAGTGGTAGGAATACACCTCTTAATAGTCACTTAATGATCCAATATCCTCTTCTACCGATGTCTCTCTTTTCCTCCATGAATGATTTCCCATCCATATCTATACGTGTGAAAGGTCGTAGCCTTTTGTTCTAGCCATATCGTTTTGTTTGGAGGCACCCTATCACTCCCTTAATGGTAGCGATTATATTTAAAAGACAATTAACATATGTTAATGTTGTCTTAACATTATCGATTTTAATCATTTCTTTAATGCATTCGTTTAGGATAGTGAATGCGATCTCCACTTCAATTGGTGCAATCATGGGTTTGTGAGGGGACATGACACTACAAACATACACTAAGTCTACCCATATTCTGATGGTATTTTGGTCATCAAAATGCATAGAATGCAGACTCGTGCTCAGTATACTCTGCCACTTGAGCACTTTGCTGACTCTTCCTGGTTGTACTTCTCATCAGCCAACCACTTTTTGCGATACTTTTGAATATGACCAATTTTCCCACAGTAATGGCAAGTAATAGACTTCTTGGAGCTCTCCTTTGAATTGCCTCATCGTTTTTGCTGAGTGGACTTGCCTTTGCCAATATCTTTGGCAGTAAATGTTTGCTCAACAGTGGACGACTCATTGCTGCTCCCAAACTTCTTCCTCCACTTATCCTGCTGCAAGAGCTTGTTGCACAGCTCATCAAGCTTCAAGTCAACATTGGTGGATGTAATGTTGAGAGTTGCAATGAAGTGCTCGTAGGAACGTGGAAATTTTTTCAACGTGATCACCATCATATCCTCCTCTTCCATCTTACGATCAATGGCCTCTAGTTGATCGTGAATATCTTTGATTTTCATCGAGTGCTCTTGTAAAGACACTTGGTCATCCATCATAATGTGTAAGAACCCTTACTAGTTCTGCTCCGAAAACTCAGTTTTGACCTTTTGACATTTCGTCAAATGGTTGGCATGCAATGTTTGAGTTCTGATTTTCTGAGTGTCTATGTGCTTTTTGATGTTTGTTAGAATGTTATTTCAATGCCAAAAGCACATACAATTGCATAGAAATGATAAGGGATGTTAACAAATGTTTATACAGGGAACCCACATGTAAAATTGCTTCTTATTGAATAGAAATCAGGTCTGATTACATTCTTATCAGGTCTGCTATGCAAGTTATGAGACTGTAACAGCACTAGAAAACCCAATACAAATGAAATGCCAATAACATACCCGAATAATAAATACATCTAATTGCATGTCAGGAACTTAACACAGCTATTCTGGAAACGTGCTTGCAGCAGCCTGGTGCCCTCTATCTTGCACGCCTAGCACTGAGATCAATGTTCTTGACCAATGTTTGTATGCAAACTGAATCCCTTGACCTGGCCGCTCCCACTAGTGAAGAAAGCACACATTAAACAAAGGCGTTTCAGCTCCAAAGAAACACGCCCAGCACATTGTCTTGTATGACCCCCATCAGTAGTGATGATCAGCTTCCTCTGATACCCACGTGGCTGTGTATTAGGATGCTTAGCAGCAATAAATCACTCACAGCAGATATGTCCTCAGATCACAAACAAAATACTCTTAAAACCCTTGAATAAACTCTTCAAAATCTACTAATGAAATCCCTACGTGCCATAGAAGAGAAGGCACAGCCAGTAATAAAATGTTCTCCAATATTGATTCTTCAAACTTCTGATTTGCTGAGGATAATCTTCAAAACCCTTGAACAATCTTTGACGACATTCACTTCCTGATTTGTATAAACTCCATTGCTGCTCAACCGTGACCTCCGTATGAAGCCACCAACACAATCAAAGAGAGGCTACGTTCTCCAAGATTGAATTTATTGCGAAACCCTAGGTTTCTTCCTCAAAGCCAAAGCTTCTTTAGAAAAGAAAAATGTTGAATGATTCCAGAATGAATGATAAGAGCTTGGGTTGATGCTTTATATACTTTTTTCCAAGAAGAGGTCGATCCTCTAGAAGGCTCTTTCAATCATTTAAAAATGATATTTAAATGTACACTTTATAACTTTAATAAATGCTTTGAAAAATGGGCGCTCAAATAATAATAATATTTAATGTACTTTAAGTGACCTTTTTGAGGGTCATGGCCCCATTGGACATAAAGTTATAATATAACTTTATAAATAATTATTAATAAAATAATCACTTTATTAATAATTAAAATAACATAACTCCACAAATAATCAATATTTCTCAATTCCGTCTGAACCTAGGAGTTAACCATTGTATCCACTATGCATTCAATTGCCTTACTAAAAATAGTAAGGGTCCCTCTCTAACATCCACTGACTTACTATAAATAGTAAGTCCCGTAAGTCCCCCAAAACGGAACCAAAAACCTCTGAATATCAATGCCTTAGAACAAATGAAGGATCTAGAGAGATAAACACTTACAATTGCCACTTGAAGAGCTCCATAACGCCCAAACTGGACCCTCAATCCACCACACTAGCCTACGAGGGTCAAAATGATAGGCTAATCCTTTGAACTCTGATGCTCACGAAAATGGGGACATTACATAATGGAAAAAAACATATTCTTCAGGAAGAAAGCTTTGCCCTTGTTTGAGGTCTCATGAAGATCTTTCAAAATGCTTCCAGATCTCAGCAATAGACTTACTAGATGGTATTTCTGGTAACATCTCATCGGTGATAGACAATTTTAGAAGCATATGCCTCCCTATTATCTCCACCATACTTGTCTTGATCCTTCCCTGTAGCTGCGGGACAAATTTTTGTACCTAGAACAAGCACATCCAGACATCGATACTCAAAGATGGTAAGCATCCTTTGCTTCCATGTGTTATAATTCTTTCCATTGAATCTTTGCATACTTTCCAACATGATGTTGCTCAAAGATACCATCCCTCCCGTTTTCCAAAAGCCTGAAAAGCGAGGTAAAGTTTGTGATCAGTTGGCACAAAACACTAGACAATTAGCTGGCACAACTCACGATTTTTAAAAAATTGTCTAAAACAAAGGCTTAGAAACAACAAGATTTTTCAGAAAAACCTTCAAAAACTTTGAAAAAGCAAGATTTTTAGGAACAAAACTTTTGAAACAACAAAATTTTTGTAGAATTTTTTTTCAAAAACTCTTCAAATCTTCTTCAAAAAACACGTTGCAAATTTTTCAGGAAAAAATTTCGAAAAATCCTTGCAGGAATCTTCAAAAACCAACGATCTCAAGTTGCACTAGTCAAAAAATAGAAAACCCATCACACAAAAAAATGTTGAAAATCTTCACAAAGCTGCAAACCTAATTTCAAAAAATTTCGTCAAAGGAGAGCAAAAGATCGCGTAAGGATGCCAGAATCCTAGCCGATATAAAAAAACTCCCAAAATACAACAGATATGCCTAGAAGTTAGAACATACCCCCAAATTGAAATCAGGTCACCCATGAATTTTTAAGAAAATTTCCCAAAAAACAGGCACGAATCCTCCAAACAAATCTAACAAAAAATTGCGAAAATATGTAGAAACGAACACAAACCCGCTCTTAGAAATTGTTGACGCCTTGACACAAAAGAAAAAATACAATCTTCACATTAGATGCGACCATGAATAGGTTGTGTGCTCAGAAATGGGAAAGTCGTAGGTAGAAGAACCCACGAATAGAAGACCAGATGCATGGCAGAAAAATGCCCTTCATGTGTTTTTTCAAAATGCGATTTTACAAAACGCGAATTTTAGTAGACAAAAGCCCACAAAAAAAAGCCCAACTATTTGCTTGTAGAACAACATGAACCAACTTAGAATCGCGCAAAAATGGAGGCTGGAAAGGACGCGATTTTACTTTGTTGAAAACTACAATTTTCCTCTAACAAACCTGTGAAAATCTTCTTCAAAAATCCGTGATTTCTTGCAAAAGAAACCCTCAACTCTGTTTGAAAATAAACCCTTTAAAAATTCAACCTCAAAAACCCTCGAAATTTTTTGTAGAATGGTCCTTGATTTTTCCAGATGAAAAAACCCTTCGATTTTTGAAAATTCTTTCACCAAAAATTCTTCACAATTTTCTTTTATTTTTTATTTTAAAAAATGTCGGCTAAAAAGACTTTACGAATTTTTATAAAAAATCTGTCAAAAATCTTCCGGAATAATTTTTTTAATTTTTCGGGTTAACTGTTAACATTCGATTTAGAAAAAAAACCGAGCAAAAACATTAAGAAATTTTAACAATTCTTGGTCAAAAAGGGAATTTTGCTAGCCTTCAACCACCTCAAGATAAGAGTCGTGGTATTTGGAGTATTAAACTCAGTGACTATTGCTGTGGTGGAACACCGTTGGCCCAAAGCTGTGGTGGAAGAAGAATTAACTAGAAGGAAGAACAAGAGGATGAAGCAAAATGTCAAGTGGATGGGAAAATGGGGGATCAACATGGAAGAGTGTCCAAGCACAAAATTCAAGATGAAAAGGTATGTAAAAGAGAGTCAAAAACACCATGTGGTTGAAGCAACTTGGCCGGGAAAGTGAACACTATGTTTTGCATTTTAACCCTACTTGTGATCACGAACAAAAATTCTACATAGGGGCAGATATAAAGTGGAAGGCTAAAATGCTAATAGCTCAGTTGAGAACTAGTTCACACCGTTTGAGATGCAAAACGGGAAAATGGAAAATACCCAAAGAGGGGTGGTCATATAGAATTTGTTGTTTTTGCTCTTCGGGTTTAGTGGAGACAGAGTGGCACTACGTTATGGAGTGCAAAGCTTATGAGGACATCCGGTATTGTTACTCAGATTTGTTAAAAGTCAAATCTTTAGTGGCTTTGTTTGGAGAGGAAAAGATTGATAAAACAACAAGTTACCTGACCAAAATTCACAGCAGAAGAAACAAAATCAGCAAAGAGATTGAAAACAACAGTAGGTAGTTTGGTGCAGTGGTTTTGTTGTGTTGGCAAAGGAAGTTTTCCGGTTTCATCTCTTGGGTCCCATAGATTGGTTGGTGTCGTGGACGTAATTAAAATCATTCATTCATTCATTGCATACCTAGGCGATTTGGAAAAAGACGGGAAAGGAGGAACATTTGGTGGCTTCAAAATTTGGAGCACTTTTTCATTTTGATAACACTCACAAATTGATAGAAAATCACCTATGGAATGATCAACTTGAGAGGAGACATAAGGGAGTTGAAGAATCTTCTCATCCAGATTTTCAGGTGATCAAAACAGCAATGGAAGTAATGAAATCAGATTACTTAAATCTACTTTCAGATTGTGATCACCACCTTGACCTTGCTGCAATCTATTCTGAAGCATTGAAAAGAAAGGAGGAAGAAGTGGATAATCTCTTTTCTGAGCTTATGAAGACTAGGGAAGAATTGGAAGTCACTCAAGTAGCACTTCAAGAAGCTAAAAATCAGAGGGAGCATTGTGTGGAGTTGAATCTAGTTCATTCTACATCAATACAATCAGAAAATCAGCCTCTTGTAGCAGCCCTTACAAATGGACAACAAACACATAAGGAGACATGCTCATGTGAAGTTGGTGATAGCTACCATGAGATAAACACCCCATCCGAATTTGCTAAGGAGTGTGTTGCTGATCTCAAATCAGCGTTGGAAGACAAGGGGGAATACCCTATTGGTAATGCAAATCAGTTTCAGCAGATTGCACCTCTTGGTGTAGTTCTCGAGAGCATGTACCTTGAGGGCAAGGCGGTTGCTCAAGCCTTGAGCCAATTTGATAAGATTGAAAAATTCATTGAGTATCTCATACAACACCGGCCTAAGGATGGAGTTTCATTAACAAGCCTACAAACCATTAGGCATGCACTAGGAAGGGTTAAAGCAGATTTCTTACAGTTACTTCCAGATAGAGATCATACCTTCATGCTTGTTGGGCAGCAATATAGAGCTAAACAGGGTGAACCATACGATGTTGTGACTAGTAAATCTGATAGTGATGATACAATATCTAGTAATACCAGTAGCTCCACTATCATTGATGTTATTAATGAAGTTAACACAAGGATAGAGCATGAGTATGCCTTTGTTGGGTTTGGTATACCACCTGCACTTAATGACGCAAATCCTACATTTCATGCTTCACATTGTGAGTCTCTAGATACATATGGTCAGATATGGAGTCCTACAGTTGGTTCAGTACCTTCGTCGGAATCGGTTGATGCAGTCCTTTGTGATTACACAATGCGGTTTGCATACTTTTTTACTTTCAACCCACTTGTTGATAACTTGATGTTACGTTTAACGCATAAAAGTGGGATGAAGGGTTGGTATGAGATTCCTCCTTTTATGGAAGGAACCAAATCCTACAGGTTTTCCAGTTTGCCTCTCCAAGATGGTTTATATGTGGAGATACAGGATAGAGAGGCAGTGTTGTGTCAGTTGGGTATTCTTCCTGTAGCCAATTTAGAGCAGCAGGATTCTTCAAATTTAGGAGATGATGGATGGCCATTTTGCTTATGGGATCCAGGTGGAGCATTCCCATGGATAGTTATGTTTCAAGGAGTTGATAGCAACTTGAGGATACTCCCTTTGGTGGACTTATGCAGGCATGCTTACCCAGACACTCTTGGGGCGTACTCTAACCCACAAACTTGGGATCCAATAATTTTCATGAGTGATGGCATATCTTCCAGGGTACAAAAGCATGACAATGTGGTTGAAATTAGTTATATCAGAGTGGTGCAGCGGACTGGCAGAGCAAAATTACAAAGACTGATTTGGGATCCAAGTTGTTTTTATAAATGCAATTCCATTAGAGAATGCATTCATGATCAAATCCAATGATATTGATGAACAAAAAGAAGCTTAGGAGTAGGTGGTTAGGCTTGAAGACGACATGATTACAATTGGAAAAATAAAAAAAGCCCCATCAAGTTGATGATCGAAAAGTTTTGTTGATTCTCTCTTGCAACGAGTGCTAAGTGACATGAAAAACATGAAGAGACAAATTCATCAAAATGTCCTTGTTCAATAATACCAAGGGCACCATCTTAGGAATTTTGGTTCCTTAAATAGGAATGTTAGATTCATGTTACCTCCTCCACTCGCAAGGCTGGCTTTGGAGGCATCATCTAAAGACAACTTGAATAATTTTTGCTCTTTCCACAAGATAGGGGATTACAATGTTATAAATTGCTCAGAAATGATTCACATGATGCAACTCATTTCTCATTTTGAAGCAAATCATCAAAGGTTTTTGCATAACCTTCAATATCTTTGAGATGAGCTTGATGGTGACTCTATGTTAAGATTTTTCAATATGACCCTTTGTGCTAAAATTGTACATACACTTAATAACTACAAGTGTTTGTGGGGTTGAAGAGCTGAGAAAGAACTTGTGGTCAAAAAGAGGAGAGATAATGAAGGAAATCCCTGGAAGGATCTACCATTGGTGTCTTGTGTTAGCACCTAGAAATTTCCTTCATTTCTAGTGCTTACCTTTCCTCAAATTGACTACAGAACCTTGTTCCGAGCCCTGTGGCAACCAGTTGGCCCTAAACTTTTGGCACTAAATTTTTTTCAATCTAGGGCTTGTCATGAAAATCCAGTTGGTAGAAAGTTTATTTAATTCATCATGAATATGCAAACCTGATTTTGTGGCTCCTAGACGAGTTTTGAGGCAAAATCTAATGTGTCGCCATTTTGGAGCGGGTTCAAAGGGTATCGTAAAAAGTTTTAGATAGATCAATTCTGGTGATTGCCTAGGTATTATTTTGTCCTCAAATGCCTACATCTCCATTTTCATGATCATCAGAGGAGTTTCGAGACCTGAATTGGAAATTTTTTAAATGCCTTGCCAGATGGCCTAGTTTACAAAGGAAGTACAAAAAATCAGTTTTCTGTGCAATTTTTGGCAATTACACAATGATCTAAACAATTAATGATGGCCTTTTGCAAATTTTTGCGGCCTCCAAAAGGGGGATCATTTTGGTCGTTTAGCTTGCTGGATAATTAAAAATTGCCAACTTTGCAAATATTTAAAACATTTTAAATGTTTTAAATGCTGGGAGGACATAAATATTTGTTTTAAACAAGTTTAAATGTTCTCCAAAATGGACAAAGGCACGTGAATATTGTTTGGTGAAATAATTAAAGGTTTTGTGCACATGTTATTTCTCAAAGCCTAGTGCATAGCGCATTTTATAAGGGGCAGACCATAGTCAAAATGGTGCTAGGCTTCTCCTATGTGCTGAGTGTTTTATTGGTTTCCTCTTCAAACTTGCTTTCGATCACGTGAGAATGAAGGTTTCATTAAATGCTTTAATCCCAGTGCACATGTTATAGCCAATGGATATTTGCAAGGGGAAGTTATGGGTGAAAATGCGGTGGCTTATGGTTTTGCGCTGGGTATTTTATTGGCTCATGTCAGCCATCATCTGGATGGAATTCTTAGGCACCTACTTTTTCCCTTATTCATGTGAGCAGCATGGTTTAAGTTTTTGTTCTTGTCTGCACATTCTGGCGCCATTATTGGGGCTGTTTAGCCTTGTTTTTAACCTGCAATAATTTGTAAACTGCGTAAAATCAAAGGATGCTCACGTGCTTAGCCTTTGAGGCATGTTTTGTGGATGCTTGCAGTAGTGAAAGCTCTATTTTAACCTTTCAAATTTTTCTTACAACCAAGTCTAACGCCCGGGCATCATTCTGAGCAATGTTTGGCATAGTTTTAAGCTGCCAGTGGTACCAAAAGAACCCCACATAGCTGAAAACGCTCAACAATCCATTATCACGACCCAACAACATTTCTAAGCACCTCTGCAACTTTTCTCATGCTTGGGCAGTGTTTTGGCTATATTTTATGATTTTTTAAAGTGTTGGGGCAATTAAAAATGACCCAGAAATGAGTTCTCACACCTTGCAAATATTTCTATGGTGTTTTGAGGGGTTTTAGGTACCAGACAATGTTTAAAATGTCCCAATAGTAGCAAAAACGACCTGCAACTATCTTTGAATCTTGATGCAATTGTCAAGAGCGTTGAGCATGGAGAACAATGGTCTGTAGGTAGAATGTGCATTCAGATGGTTGTAGGATAATTGTTTGACAAAATGCCAAGTTTGATCACAGAGGAAACAAAGTATTCTTAGGAGTCCAATGGGTTAAATCCAATGTCAAAAGCATGTTTTAATTACCAATATATGGGTAATCTGCCCAGGGTTAATATTTTTCACTTGCAAAGTGAACTACAGATGGTAAAAGTGTTTTTACACTCAGGTTAAAATTGTGCACAGGAATGCAAAGCAGATTGGAGCAAATCAAATTTCAGTTATTAGGTGGAGGCAAAGTGGAGAATTATAAAGATGCTGAGGCATATTCTGTTGCCAGTCAGTTGTAGATCTGAGGATTCACATTATGCCAAGTGTCAAGTGGCTAGTGAATCTGGGTTTTTCTCTGTTCTTTATATTGTCTTTTTTGTTTCATTTGTAAAGGTTCTGAAAATTTTGGAAACAGCAAAGCCCAAAGGATATGCCTGTAGTTAGGAAGGCTAAGTCACCGGGTTAATTCAAATTCGAGTTGACAACATTGAAATTGAATGAAGAGGTTTGACAAAGGGAAAAAATTCAAAATTGCCAAAATTAGAATAAAATTAAAGCCTTATTTTAATTTAAAAAAATAAAAAAATATTAATATATATATTTATTTTAGGTTTTATTACTTATTAATATAAATTTAATACAAATAAAAACTAAAATAGTAAAATATTTAATATTTTACATTTTATAAAATAATACAATATTAAAAAATTTAATTTAAATTTAAGACTAGGTGAATAAAATATTAAAACCTAAAATAAATCTAATATTAATAAAATAATAAATAAAACCGACCCTATGAAATAAATAAAGCTTCTCCGACTCGTATCATTGGAAATGGTTTTAATTCGTGCTTGCAGGGACGGAGGGTTGCCGGAGCTCGGGACACATTCTTTGCTTGCAGAGTGAAAGTCGACCACCATCTTTGCTTGGAGATTGAAACCCGCGATGCTTAAAAACCAGAAAGAGATTTGCATAGTGTCGACCTTGAAGACCCGTCCTCGATTTTTGTTTGTAGAGTGTCGACCTTGAGACCCGAAACTTCAAAGAGATTTCGCCGCCGCCAGAGACTTGCATGCCTTAAAAATCAGAAAAAGATTTTGCCGCCGATAGAGACATGTTATTTGGCGGAAGAGAGGCGTTATTTATTAAAAAAAAATTCCGTCCAAAGCCCTAAAAAAAAGCTTTTTGAAAACGCTTTTTAATAAATTTTATAATTACAAATTTGTCCAATTTAATCAATTTCATATTTTTTGAAATTAGATGAATTCGAGCATCATAGAAATTGAATATGTGACTTAGGTTAGAATTGTAGAGGGGAAATAGGTTAAATTTGTAATAGGTGTAGTACATAGCTGTTAGTCATTTCATCATAGTAATGTTGTAACCTGATCTGTTGTATATATGAATACATACTGCAATGTAATTGTCTCCAACTTTGGCATATAATGCTCTTTGCAGGAAATAATCAAGGGTTATCAAATTCTTCAATACATATTTGATGTAATGAGTTTTTCTTTTGGTTTGCTATCTGTTTAAGGAACAGTGTAAATGCTTGCCCAAGAATAACAAGAGTGTTATTATTTCAAATGGATTGTTAAGTAGAATTATGTTGCAGGCTCATGAGGATCTCACTGTCACAAGGTGATAAGTGTTTAAGCAGATCATCAGGTTATGTGATCTGAATTCAACAGGGAATTCTAATGACAATACTAGGTAAGCGAAAACCTGCAAGTATTGTAGACAAATGGATAATTGCATGACTCATAACGAAAGAACTTTTTGCATCCAAAAGTCCCATTAACTTATCAAAAAATGAGTTTTATAAATCAATCTGGAATTCCAACAGTCTCCAGAATCCAACAAATTCAAAATGAAGAGTTTTCCAGAATAAAAACAAATACAAAATTACAAAATTTCAAAAAACTTGTAAAATTAGGTAACCCAACTTGGCGGGGTCTTAACTTGCTGCCTGCTGGTTGGATTGACGACTTCTTTACCTTGTTGGAAAGGTCTCCAAGAGGACTAATTTCAGTCCCTTAAGACAAATGCTCCGCTATTCATTTTAAAGGACTGATGAAAGTTTCAAACCCAAATTCCACTCTGAAGACCTCTGAAAATGCGATTTACGAGACCCTAGAAAATACCCAAAAAAATTCAAAAATTGGATTTTCGGTTTTTCACAGTTTTGTCACCTTTGGACTGCCCTGGAACATCCTCGGACTGCTCTGGATTATTTCTCCCTCCTTGAGAGGGAATGGGCCCCATTGCACTAGCCTGCTACAATAGATGAGGAAAACGTTGGGCAATCTGTTCATTGGTAAACCACTTGCCTTGATGTAGGTGCTGGCTTGCCTGGACAACACGATACAAAGAAATCTGCGTGCCTTGAAGGGACTTCACACAAACATCAACAATCTTATCACTAACCAATGGAGTGGTGGTTTCAGGATTCAAATCTTTAGCATGAACTGTATCAACAACTTTTGAAGTGTCCAATAGAGGTGGAAAATATGGACAAAATAGTTCAACATTGAACATTGGATGAATCCCCAAAAATGGTGGAATATTTAATTCAAAAGCATTCTCTCCAACTGCTTGAGAATAGTGTATGGTCCATACTGCAGAGGACGGAGTTTCTTATGTGGTCCTTGAAGTCTCTCCTTTGGAAGATGTAGCCAAACCTTATCGACCACCTGAAAATGGTGTGGTGTACGATGCTGATCATGGTGCTCCTTGTATTTCTGTTTGACTTGTTGCACTATCTCATGAACTTTCTTTTGGAGATGACAAATTTTCTCAGCAAACTTGGAAGCTTTATCTACCTCCTTTTCTCCATGTGATGATGGCTCAGTTTTAGTGTTTGGAAGAGAAATGTCCAAAGGAGCTAAAGGTTGATACCCCAAACAGCCCTCAAATGGACTGTGTCTAGTAGTACCATGTATGGCCCGATTATAGCTATGCTGAACATATGGAAGACTCTTATCCCAGCTATGAGTATGATGAGAATGGTACATACGAAGGATGTGGACAATCAGGTGATTAACTACCTCAGTTTGACCATCCGTCTGTAGATGGAATGCTATAGACTTTGTGAGCTTGGTATCCATCATCGCCCAAAGTGTTGACCAAAACTTTCCAACAAATCTGCTATCTCTATTAGAAATGGTGCTCTGTGGCAATGCAAAGTGAACCCAAACATGGGTGAAGAACAACTTGGTAGTATCCTTTGCGGAGATCCTTTTCTTGTAGGCTACCATAATGGCCAATTTGGAAAACCTATCCACTACAACATAAATGTGGTCATGACCACGCTTAGTAGTAGGTAAATTGGACATAAAATCCATGGAGACAAATTGCCAAGGTCTATCCGGAGTAGAAAGTGGCATATACAATCCGCTTTTCTGATTTGTAGGTTTTGCAATAGCAC